>CABHPR010115024.1:0-14113 GCA_902168415.1 Peromyscus melanophrys | reverse complement strand
TCCCTCCCTCCCCCTCCCTCCCTCTCTCTCCCTCCCTTTCTCCTCCTCCTCCTCCTCTGGCAAGGTCTCACAGTGTAGTCCCAGCTGGTCTGGACACACTGTGTCACCCCTGCTGGCATCGTATTTGAGGCTATCTTCGATCTTCCTGACTTGGCCTTCCCAGTGCTGGGATTATAGGCATAAACTACCTTATCCAGCAGTTATATTGTTTATGTTTTTTTTTAATAGCCTTCATGGTAGTTGTGGTAACCTATGCCTCTAATCCTAGCACTGAGGAATTGGGGACAAAAAGATCAGAAGTTCAAAGCTGCCTTGGACTCCTTGAGACCCTGTCTCAGTAGAATAAAAAAATGTATCAAAATAAAGTAAAACACAAAAGCCCTCAGACATGGCTGTTGTCCAATGTCCACCCTACTCTCTGGTCATTGTCTTTGGTTGGCAAAATTAATTCTTCCTGGGCTGAGTAGATAGCTGAGTTGGTAAAATGCTTGCCACAGAATCATGAGGACCTGACTTCCAACCCAAGAACTGGTGAAAGAGACTGGGCATAGACATAGTGGTGCGTGCCTGTATTCCCAGCACCAGGGAGGTAGAGACAGGAATGTCTTTGGGATCCACTGGCCACCCAGTCCAGCCCACTGGACATGGTCCTGGCAAGTGAGCTGGGATCCTCTTCCAAACAACAAGACAGACAGCCCCTGAGGAATGAGGCTGAACTCTGGCTTCTACATGCATTGTACACACATGTAACTTTATAAACAGACACACACACACACACACACACACACACACACAAGTACGCGCACAACAACGTAATAAGTTGTTTAATAAACAACTAGAGGCCACTGTCCTTGATCTTTGGCCAATATCATCTCTCTGTGTTATAGTTACCTTCCTGGCTTTGATTCCACCCAGGGATTCCACCTGACCCCTGTTTCCTGAACCCCTGTTCCTGCCTCTGCTTCCATCCCTCCATCACCTACTGTGCACCAAACACCAGCATCCTCTTCTTAGGGTCTTCTAACATCATAAAACAAACATGATTTGCTAACATAAAATTCAGCTTCCTGAGCCGCTGTATGTCCCAGTAGTGGATTCAAACCCTGTGTGCCCAGCAGGTGTGAAACCAAGTTGGAGCAGACTGTCAGGTTGTAGGGGAGGTGAGTCCATGGAGGGAGTACTTCTGCAATTGCAGTGTGGAGGAGACAGCAGAGCCAGGCGCCCAGGGAGGAAGCGCAGGGTGTCTCCAGTAGAATAAATTATCTACAAGGGTTGTGGTTAATGCTCAGTCTGAGCGAGCTCCACACAGCTGGGACACTCTGTACTTTTGATCTGGCCTTTCGAGCTTGGGTGATGTCAGGAAATTGCCTGTAATGGACCGAAGGCTGCAGTATAGAAAATGAGAAGGGATTGTTATAAAAACAATGGGGACTGCTTCCCCGCCCTCCCCTTCCCACACCTGCTTTGTGCACAAAGTCCATCTTGGCTCCCGGAGGAGGGGGTTGGGGGACGGACTGGGACTGGGTGCCTGGAGCCCCGGGGCTGCAGCCTTGATCAGTTTGTGGGCAGGGACCTTTCCTGGGCTGTGAGGCACCCCGGTTGTGTCAGACAACCAGGACACATGTCACTGAGTCATCTCTGGCAACCCAGTCATTTCAGCCACAGGAAGCTGGGCACCTGCACTCCTCTCTTGAGAATAGCTCGTGGTGGGAGGCGGGTGGGGAGGGGTGTTCAGTTGATTGACTTGGTGCTCACAGCCACACCCCGCCATCGAGCATGGTGGATGTGTAAGCAACCTCAGAAGGGTGCTGCAGTGTTAGCCCTGTGTGCACTGTCACCACAGGACTTGAGAGTTCCCTTCCATAAGAGGAAGAGAGGAGGGAGCCAACTTCCACACCTGTCAGGTGGCCTAAAGAAGAGTCCCTTCCTTCCACTCGTGCTGGCCCCTGGAGCACCAGCCCAGGGTGGACTTTCTACGGGACGGGCGGTGGCTGGCTGGTGTGAAGGAATGCAGAAGGACACAGAAACAGCTGCTTTGGCCACAGGCATTAGAAGTGTGTGCTGGCTTCCTATTTCCATAGGACTCTATGTCCTTGGGGACTGGCATGTGTTCAGGACAGCAATTTCCCTTAGGGGGATGGACTGACATCAGTCAGGTCATCGCGGCAGGGCAAGCATGTCATTCATAATCACGCGGAGGTGGCAGCTTCACACTCAGAGGTGTCCTGCTACAAGGTCACTGCGTTTGTCTCATGTCTGTCTGATGGAAGGAGGCGCCTTTCATGTTTTCTCCCAGCATGCAATGGGAGCACTAACCGAGCCAGAGAGTGTTAGGACGCATGCGGGAGGCAGGTGGATCTAGAGTTGATGAAGAACGTAGTAATGGGCGTAGAGACTGAACCACGTGGTCAAGGTCTCTCACTGGTGTACACTCCTGAAAGCCACACAGGAGTGGGAAAAACTGCCACCTGCATGAGGCATCCGCGTCCTCTTGGTCGGGAGTAGTAAGAAGAGAGACATCAGAACAGCAGTTCTCAACCTGTGGGCTGCGACCCCTGGGGGGGGGGTGTCCCAGATCAGATATGCTGCCTATCAGGTGTTTACATTATGACTCATAACAATAGCAAAATCACAGTTATAAGGTAGCAATGAAATAATCTTGTGGTTGGGGGTCACTGCAACATAAGGAACTGTATTAAGGGGTTGCAGCATCAGGAAGGTTGAGAACCACTGCCTTAGAGGGCAGTTGGGAGTAAACTTTGTCATGACACTTCTCGCCTCAAGGAGCTGACTGGAACGACCAGTTGTAAAGTATCTCTCACGGTTGTAGAAACTTGAAGATGAGAAAACTGGCGTGAATCTCTGTGGTTGTGTTGGTTAATTTTGGGGACCAGATAAGGATGGTGAAAATGGAAGGTGAAATCCTGAAATCCTGCTGAGGTCTACGGGTGTGTGTGTGTGTGTGTGTGTGTGTGTGT
This sequence comes from Peromyscus melanophrys, assembly GCA_902168415.1. Taxonomy (NCBI): domain Eukaryota; kingdom Metazoa; phylum Chordata; class Mammalia; order Rodentia; family Cricetidae; genus Peromyscus; species Peromyscus melanophrys. The sequence goes on along the minus strand of CABHPR010115024.1, from coordinate 11,135 downwards.
GTGTGTGTGTGTGTGTAAATCCTATTCAACCTCATTTGTTGAGTACCTGGGCCACTCCATGGTTACCACATTCATTGTACTGCAGTAGCAGTGAATGCACATTTTAGCCACTGGGTGTATTGTTCTACACATGCTGATGTTGCTTATATGATTCCATCTTCAATATAACTGATGTTTATTTAATTTTATTTAAAGACTTGTTCTTAAAATTTTAATTATGCATATGCGTATATATGTCTGCATGTGTGTGTATGTACTTACACATGTATGCAGATGTCCAAGGAGGCCAGAAGAGGGTGTTAGATGCCGTGGAGCTGAAGTTTCATAGATTGTCAGTAGCCCAACATGGCTGCTGAGACCTGAACTCCGGCCCTCTGCAAGAGCAGAGTGCTCTTCCCTGCTGGGTCGTCTCCAGCCCCTCCGAACAGCTATTTATAACCCTGCCTTCTTTTGTCATCCTGAGACAAACCTCCTCTGCCCCAGCATTTCTGTGGTCAGGTGTCTGTGTTTTCATGTCTACATGGCAGATGGTGCCCCCTTTGTTACTCTTATCCTTTCAGTACCCTTACATGCAGGCATGTAGTTGGATTTTGCTATTTGTAAATTCAGTCTGACAACTTTTGTCTTTGACGTATAGCGTGTAATCTATTTATATTTAATGAAATCGCTGATTATTCAGCTTGAAATCTATGACTTTGGTATTTGGATTTCTGTGGCTTTTGAGTTAAAACATATGTTCGGTTTTGCTTTTCCTAACTAATATAGAAGAAGAATCTTTACAAAAGTAAAGAGTGCTGGGGCTGTAACTCAGAGACAGAGGGGCTGTTTAGCATGTATGAGAGTGTAGATTGGCCCATAATAAAACACATAGAAAAGAATTACTTTAATTAAAAATATTTACTTACTCAAATATTTAAGACAAGGACTCACATAGCCCAGGGTAGAGTCAAACTTGCCAAGGAGTAGAGGATGATCCTAAACTCTCGATCCCATCCCCCTGTCTCTGCCTCCTGCTGGGACCATAGACCCACACTACCACCTTCCCTCCACCCCCAATCCCCACCCCCACCACCCCAGGCTTCACTCTCTCTACAACTCACAAACTGAAATCCACTATGAGTAGGCAGAACTTTATCCCTGATTGGCAGGGGTTTCTTTCTCAAGTGGTCATCCCCTTTTCTGCCTTGAAGTTTACTCTTTTCATTGTAGCTTATCTCCCCAGGAAGTCCTTCCTAGAGTCTGCTCCAGGCAGATGGGATACCTTTTCTTCCTGCCCCTGCATCTCTTCCATGATTGCACCTCACAACACCTACTCATTTACAGATTGGATGTCTTGGGAGACAATGAGCTCCTTGGCAGGGATGGGGTCCTAGTCACGTTCACATCTCTGTCTCTGACACATAGATGATTTAATCTTGGCGAAATAAATGATGCACACCTGATACATTTGGGATGGGCTTAGATGGGACAAGCACTAAGATTACCAGGGGATCCAAGATGATTTTGCAGTTTCTCCTTTCTTGTAGACCTCTAAAGGAATTTGAGGCTGGACTTTCTTGTGTTGATCCAAGTTCACGAGTGGGACCAAACATCAAACCAGTGTCCTCTTTTGTCCCAAAGTTAGTTTGGGAAAGAGATTTTCTTTGAGTCCTTCCCACTGTTTATCAACTCTGAGGACTGCAAACAGCATTGAATACAGAATTGCATGTCAAAATCCTTGGGCCTGCTGTCCAATAACCTGTCACCGTGCTCTAAATAGGGGTCCTGTCTAATTGCATCTGCAATTAGGCCGTGGTGGGGCAGATTCTGTATTTCCAATTAATTGCTTGACCTGAAATGGGGAGTGCTCTTTATAAAGTTGCCACAGTGGTGTCTGATTTTTGAGCCTTTGCAAATAGAAAATAACTCCAGGAAGAGATGTAGGAAATACATAGTTTTGCTCGCTATACACCAAGTAATGTCAGTAATCTTGGACCAATATTGCTGTACTTTTCCATTCTAGAAAGAAATCTAAGTACTATAGACTGCTCCATACCGACTTTTGCCTCTCCTTTATTTATTATGATGCATTCTATAAAGCGCGTCTCATTCCTAAAAGTTGCCATGATTTCATGGAACTTGTTGTAACCTTCCGAGCTGTTTGTAAAGAAGAATCTGGACAAAGAATGCTTGCTCCCCCCCCCCCCCCATGAAAAGATGATAAACAGCACTGGTTGCGGTGCTGGTTACCGAGTGGAAAGGTCACGGTCACGACAGAACCCAGTGTTAGTTTTCAGAGCTTTATTAGAAGGGGAAAGGGGGGAGGGGAAAGAGGAGGGCCAGGCCTAGAGAGAGAGAAAGGAGGGAGCAGAGCAGAGAGTGTGGGGTCTGCATCCAGCTTTTAAGGCGCAGATTGTGTAACCACACCGGTATGTAGTCGCCAGCGCCTATTGATGATGTAAGACGCAAGGCCCCGAACTGCGCCTGTGCAGTCATGTAGCTGGAGTGGTGCAGAATCCTAACAGCCACCCCCAACCCCGATCTGGCTCCATACATTCCAGCTTGTGTTTTGTTTTTAATGACAGGACCTCATGTGTCCCAGACTGGCTTTGAACTCCTGGTTCTCCTGCCTCTACCTTCCATGGCCTAGGATGATAGGACCAGGCCCGGCTAGGGTACACACTTTGCTATGCTCTTGAGTCTAGGAACCTCCCTTACATTTTTGGAAGTGCTGTATTAAAGCTGGGTAGAGCTTGGGGGAAATTTATTGACTTTGTGTGTGCATGCTTTGGTTCACATTTGTTCTCAGATGGATCTAGAGCTAAGGATTTCCTTTATTTTTTTTCCCTTTCAAAAATGGGCTTGCTTTTTGCCCAGCCCACATCCCCACACAGTGGTGGAAACAGGGGTTAGCCAGCTCTTCTAAAAGGCAACCTTTGCCCTGGGTCCCTAGAGTAAAGGGTTCCCTTTCTTCTTGTCATTTGTCAGTTATTGGCCAGTTCCTCCCCCTCGCTCTGTTATTGGCCAGTTCCTCCCCCTCGCTCTGTTATTGGCCAGTTCCTCCCCATCTCACTCTGTTATTGGCCAGTTCCTCCCCATCTCACTCCTTCGTCCCACCCTCCTCCCCTTCTCTCCCTAACAGGTGTCATTCCACAAGAAACCTTTGTACTCTGAACTGTGTTTCCTGGAGGGCCCCAGCCGCAGCAGAGGTGGATGAGGATGAGTAGACAGGGAGTCACTGTGAAGCTTCAGGCTGTGTCGTTTGGATGAGAATGGCCCAGTTGGTTCCACTGAACTGTTTGGATTAGTGTAGGCATGTTGGAGGAGGTATGTCATTGGGGTAGGCTTTGAGGTTTCCAAAGCCCACACCATTCCCAGTTAGCTCTCTCCACCTGCTGCCTGTAGATCAGGATGTACTGTCCCAGGACCGTGACTGCCTACCTGCTGCCGTGCACTGCACCATGAAGGTCATGGACCCACTCTCACCCTCTGGAACTGTGAGTCCCCAATGAATGCATTCTTCTACAAGTTGCCTTGGTCATGGCATTTTATCACAGCTATGGAAAAGTAACTAAAGACAGAGGCCCAAGTTGGAATGATTGCCGGTCAAGAGCCAGATTATCTTGGGCTTTCCATAGCTGTGATTAAATGACGTGACCAAGGCAATTTATAGAAGAACGCGTTCGTTTGGGGCTCACAGTTCCAAAGAGTTACTTATTGCTCACTTCTGAGTTTGATCTATTGTCTATTCTTTTGGCTATGAGGTAACAATTTCTTTGGAATGTATGAACAGACCCCCCAGCTAATGCGGGCATTTAACAAGGCAACTCCATGTAGTTTATCTGGTAGTTAAAAGGAGGTTTATTTCGGGGTAACTTACAACCATTAAAGGGGTCAGTTACAGGATCCAGGAGAGGTGAGGTGCAGTCCAGCATGGTTCTCTGGAGAACTCTGACTTGGTCTGCAGTCCAGCATCCAGGATCATGAGGAGCCAAGAGGGCCAGCACATACGGATCTCTGGTCTTAAGGGCTCCTCTCTTGGCTATGCCCCAGGGGCAGGTCATAGGTAGGCATGGCAGTTACCGGCAGCCTCACTAAGGGCAGTGATTCCAAGTCAAAGCTGGAACAGCTAACCACTACACCCAGCTTCTACCAACCCAAGTGTTAAGAATGTCACTAGATAACATCTGAGACCAAGAACAGAGGCGACCACCCTACCTGATGTTTCTACTGATGTAATTGAGAAGTGTCTTGATCTATGATTTTCTGTGTTTTCTTACTATAAAAACTTAATAAAACTGATATTGCACTGGAACAGAGTATTTGGGGGTATGCTGAATCTGTCTGTCTGTCTGTCTATCTATCTATCTATCTATCTATCTATCTATCTATCATCTCTCTCTCTCTCTCTCTCTCTCTCTCTCTCTCTCTCTCTCTCTGTGTGTGTGTGTGTGTGTGTGTGTGTGTGTGTGTGTGTGTGTGTGTACAATGGGAGGCACTGGTTGTTTCTGGGGATTGAACTCAGGTTGTCAGGCTTGCACGCCAAGCACTTATATCCCCTGGGCCACCTTGCTAGCTCAAGATGAGCTATTATTCCCTGTGAGGGAAGAGCTGTGTGTTTGCACACAGAAACATCTTTCCTTCAGGCATCATGCTCCATGGGGCTCACCGTCTGCTGAAGCTATGGCATTGTGTCTGCTGGCCCCACATTGGGTGTTACCATTGAAATCAGTGCCATTCTGTTAATTCGAATTCTTTGTTAATTTCTGATTTCATGGACAAGGATTCCACAGTGGTGATGTATTCTCTTTCCATTTCTTTTGAAAAAAAAAAAAATCCAAAAAAGGAAAGAAAGAAAAGTAGCCTACAGCAAATCCTTGAATGCTAGAAAATACTAGAGAGTGGTATTGGATATTATTCAAACAATGTAACACAAGCATCTCCTGGCATGGTGGGCAGCCTTATGCAGAATGCTGCCAATTTAAGGGTTTATTTTCCTTCCAAAACGTCTTTGTTTTTGGAACAGCATCCATAGGCTTTATGAAAATGTAGTCTGTGCATAAACATATTAATATTTATTTCATTAGCATTAATGGCAAGTGCCAGGAGCATACCGGACCAGAACACCCTTCTGTAATACTGTGACAGCTGCAAGAGCCTGCCTGACCGCTCACTGTGCTCTTGGCAGCACCGCCTCTGGGTTCCACAGCGTTTGTGCTCCACAGCGAACTCGTGCTCGGCACTTCCTGTTCCCACTTTGCTCTTGAGTTAGCGGTTTCCATGGAATTCGTAATATCCTGATCGCTAAGTCTAGTTCTTACAGGAAGATTATAACCCTATTCTGGTTTTCCCAGTCTCGTGATTGTTTTTTCTTAGAATCGCAACTCAGAGCAACATACATTTCCTGAGAATATCAGGGGAGGAATTCCCACCAAAAAAACCCCTGCTTGTTGGCTTTGGCTGAGTGGTGGGCGGAGCTTATGGGGCACGGGGCCTGGAGATGATTGACAGATTCGTTCTGCAGTCTTGGAGAGGTGCTGCTGTGACATTCAGTTACTTGTTGACAGTGACAGGGTGTCTCTGTGCCTCTTTGTGTAGGGCTTGAGGCAAAAGCAATGGATGCTATGTTATGATGTCAGAGTAGCTAAGGATAAAGTTCCAAATCTTTGTACTCAACCAGATTAATTAAAAACAAAAGAAAAAACCCAATTAACAACAACAACAACAATAACAACAACAAGGATGCTCAAGGAGGCTATACTGGGGAGGGGAGATGATTAGGAAAAGGGCTTCTAGAGCGGACATGCTCCCTAGAAATGCACCTGTAAGTGCCCGCTGTACAAGCAAGAAGGAAGGGATTTACCATCTGGAACAGGCGGTGGACTCTAAGGGCAGGAAGAGCAATCTCAAGCAACTATTCATCACTGTCAAGGTCCCAGTTGTTTCTGAACCCACAGAGTATTATCTCAGATCTAGAGAAAAATGTGCAGACTCAAGAGCTGGGTGTCACCGACCACCCTTTCCTGAGGTATCTCCTATTGAGCAGCCTCATAGACCAGAGTCCGCAGGGAGGGTGAGGACATGGGCTGATGGTGGATCAGTCAGGGTTCATGAGGAAAAGATGTCCTTCTCATCATCTGACTTGGCCTTGCTCAAGTGTGGATATCGGTCCTGGAGGCTTGTCTACCAGACAGATGAGAAAATTGTTCTGGTTGCTGCCATGCCAAGGTGCTGACAATTTTGGTTTTATTTAGGAAACCCAGGGTCTTTCAGTTGGGGTTACATTCTGTGTTCCTGCGTTTGATGAATGGGAGTCTGCAGAGCATGTTTTCATTGTGCTCGGCAAATCGGACCCTCTCCTGCTCCTTTTGAAGCTGGCTGCCACTGGGATTCTTGAATGGGTGAGTGGAGTTTTGCTCAGGTAGATGGCATCTCAGATTCATAAAAATTTAAAGATAAACTTGGATTATGAGATAAGGCTGGCATTCACTTTGAAGTGGCTTCTTGGGCCATTAATATGAATTTAGACCCAATTCAGTGCAATTAGGAACCATGCACACATATTAGTATAATATATATTAGCCTGTTGGTTAAATTACCTCAAATATGATAAACTAATTTGCCATATACTGTATTACAGCAGGAGTGCCAGAGGTGATGGAGTGTTTGTGAACACAGAGACGGCGCATGTTTTGCTGGCAACTGGTAATTTACCACTCACTCAGATGCCATAAATACTGGTTTTGGCAAGGGGGAAATCATGGAATTTATCTCTGATCTAAACTGTGATTCGACCGTTTGGCCAGAAAGCATTTTTATGTCCCTGAGTTACAGATGAACTGCTTGCTTTTATTAGTGTGCCAGGCTGTAACTTTCCTCCATGATGGCAGACCACAGTGGAAACTGTGAATCTCTGGACCGGGACCAGAAGGAGGCTTAGGATCCAAGTTCTTTTAGCTCTGTGACCTTGAACCTTCCCTTCACCACTGAGCTCTGTGGCCTTGAACTCACCCTTGGCCTCCTTGGGCCTCTGCTTTATGTTCCGTTGTGCGAATAATTCTATTTGGGATCCGTATAAGTTTTATTTCTGTAATCTGAATTACATTCAGACTGTTCCATTGAGTGTCTTTATCCCCGGTGATATCCCATGTAATGACAGTCTTTTCTTAGGGACACTTTGGATTTGAGGACCAGCAGAAAAGTTATCTGATTCTTACAAGCGACATTTGTAAGTGGACTTGCAGAACCCTGGGAACTGAGTAGGACTGCCCTGTTGTTTTCCCTGGTTCTGGGGGACACTCACAATACAGAGGCCTGGGGACACCTGTGGTGGCTTCCTCTAGGCCTTAGCTGTTTCCGGATACAGGAGCAGCAGTGGTCAGTTTCTTGGCAGGAGGTGGGGACTCCCACCCCTTCTCATTTTGCCTTCTCCATATGGGGTTCTTTTTCCAGGTATGAGTCAGGGCAGGGATGGGCAGTTGGCGTGGACTGTGGATGATGCTGGCCTCTAGGGTCCAGAGAGGAAGACTCAAAATAGACTGAGGGCTTTTATTTGCCAATGTGCACTTGTTTTGTGTCATGAACATGGATTTTTACTGGAAGGTTATCTCTAGTATACAACAGCTTCCTTCCAGTGACAAAAGCGAGCCTTGGAACCATCCATCCTTCCATATGCCAGCTCTTCGCTCAATACTTCCAAAGTGCAGGGTTCTCTGCTTAGTGAAGGCCACGAGGGTTGAGATGACAGACCCAGGCCCTTTTGCATATCCATGAAGCAGGTCCATGTCACCAAATGTGTCAAACACTGTGCTAATGTTGTGAAGGAGTTCTGTAGATGGGGTGGACAATGGAATCAGTTCTCTGTGAAAAATTCAGTGGGTGGGCCTCATTCAGTCAGTTGAAGATTGTAAGAGAAAAACACTGAGTTCCCCAAAGGAAGAGGATGTTCTTTCTTCCTCCTGCAAAATCTCTGCTCTTTTAAAAAGTCTGAAGTCTGTGGGCCTGTACTGCAGACCCTACCCTCTACAAACATCTGAGTCTATTTCTTTTTCTTTTTCACTTTATTATTAAAAAACAAACCCTTGGAAATAAATAAAAAACACCAGACACCAAAATTAACCATACCCAAAGACTGTACAACTTAATGAACTCATACACAATTAGAACTGGCATTCAAAATGGAAGCTGTAAAACTTCACATTAAATTTGATACTTTCACTATCAAATATGCATTTTTCTACCACCAAAACCAAAGGTCCCATGACAGACCTAGACCAAGAAGAGACTGTCCTTTCATAATGTATGGCCATTGCCTGCGTTCAGTCTTTGCTCATCCCCTTATATTTACTCATTTTTAATGCTCTTTCCTTCATGTTATACTGTGCCCACGTGGATATTTGTTTACGTACATGCACATCTTATTGGCTAGATTCCACATATGAGAGAAAACATAAGGTTTATTTCTTTCTGAGATTGTGTGACCTTCATATCATACATTCAAAGTCTATGCATTTTCCTGCAGCATTTTCAACTTTATTACTCTTTAGAGCTTTTTAGTATTTACACACACACACACACACACACACACACACACACACACACACACCCCTCCAATTGTCATTATCCATCCATCTTTTGAAGGCAATGGAGTCATTTCCAGTTATTTGCCCTAGAGAATAAAGCAGCAATAAACACGGGAATTCAAACATCTCTATGGTAGGGTGTGTAGTTCTCTGGATACGAGTCCCTTTCCTTACATCCACTCCTCTCCACCTCCATCTCTCTTTTTCCCGTAGTCCAAACCTTCCCCATCAAGAGTCTAGGTGGCCACCGAGGTCTGAAGACAATCACTTCCCATGCGCCTCAGCCTGGGGCCTCCTCAGCCTGGGGCCTCTGTAGCCTGGGAAGACAGTGAATGGGAAGCTCAGAGTGGACTCATGGTTACCGGTCCTGTTAATGCCTGCTTCCGTGAAGTGTCTGAGTGGCCCTCTCTCTGGAGAATCTCATTTTCTTCTCCCTATAGTTTCCATTAGGTACTGGTTCCGCTGCTATGTTTGTGTAGACATAATGTAGATCTTCCCTGTAGATCTCCCCGGGGGCTCCCCTTCCCATCAGGGATTCTTTTTTTTTTTTTTTTAATTTTCCCTGACTTTAATTGGAAAGTAATGTCTTCTCTCTCCTGTACTTGGGACTATGGAGGAAAAAAAATAGTATAAATTGTGACCAGGACTTGGCCTAGCTAGTCAAAGCTCAGTCAAAGTTATTTATGGCAGGGAGTTCCCCTCCTTCCCCTCCCTCTCTTCCCTCTCCTCCCTCTTTTCCTCCCTCCCATTAGGGATTCTTAACTGTGTGCTCAGTTTGACAACCAACCTTAGACACAGTCCTGCATGGTCTGGGGCTTTAAATAATCTTACATGTGTTTTGAGTTTCTTCTCTCTCCAAGGAACTTTCTGGTTTTCTTGCACCTTCCTGAGGTCTCTCCCCCAGATGCAGAGGTGGCCTTTGTGTTTGTTGATTTAGGGTAATTTAATTTGATTGAAAACTGGGACTAGTCAAATTTGGCAATGAACCAGTCACTCGGTATTGGGCTCACTTACTCTGGGTGGGATCCTCCTAGGCTCCTGTTTTGCAAGACTCTGCCATCCTCATCCAAAGCAGGAAAAGAATATTCCAGTAGGTGTTAGCAGTGACCCTGAGATACACTTATTTGCTTAAACATTAGTAATTCCCTCTGTCCAGCTGTCCACTCATCTGGGGATTTTCTGGGAAAATTTGGAGTTTGTTTGATACCTCTCTTAGGCCTCATTTCATCTCAACCCTGTGCAGGAGGCCCAAGCTCTCAGGACCACTTTTCTTACCAGAGTTCCTGCTGAATGCAGATCCTGTATTTCTTCTGCAGAAACTGTAGAAAGAGAGAACAGGGTCAAGGCTACATTGAAGTGCATGCTGGAGAGAAGAGAGAGAATGTTGACAGCAAGGTCAGCGCTACAGATTTGGTTATGCTTCTTGAACTATAGTTTATGTATTGAATTGCTGTCCCACAGTGCAACTCTCTTTGGAGATGGGAGTAAGAAAGATTAAAGTCATCAGGGTGGGGCCCTTGGCTGGTGATGTTAGTCCTCAGGAGAGGAAGAGACATAGAGCATTCTCTTCATTCATGCACTGAGGAATGACCATGCAGAGAAGAGAGCCATCTGCAAGCCAACAGACAGGCCCGTCCAGAACCCAGGCCCTGGTGTGTCTCTTTCTCAGACTGGACACAGTGGGAATCAGGATGTGCTGGGAGGAAACGTCCATCAGTGGTGTCTCCCAGGGACCACCTGAGCAAATCCATCTGCTTGCTGACTGTTCTGTGTATAATAGACCCAACTCATGCAACTAGAGGAGGCCAGAGGAAGAAAGGGAGCCCCCAAGGACACTTGGCTGGTGTGTTTTGGGCAGCCTTGAGGCCCTGAGCGCTCGTGCTCAGATGTGAGCTGCGCATTCTCTGCTGGAAATGGCACCGGAAGTAGTCAGGCCAAGCTTTTACTGGCACAGTAAGTTGGAGAGACTCACGCAGGACCCACTTCCTTTCCAGGCCAGGGTGGGAGCCTTTCCCAACTCCATCCCAGCCCCAGCTTTTCAGACCACCCCAATGACAGGCCAGCTCTTGGGCTATCATTGGGCACCAAGTGATCGGACTCTCAGTGTGGAGTCAGCAAAGCATTTGGCTCTGGCATCAAGGACTTGGCTGCTCTGAGAAAGCACAATCCACTGTTGCTGTCACATCCTGTTTTTCAAGTGGTTATACAAACACTTAAAGGCTTCTCGGAACATACGGAGTATTTGGTCTACAGGACTCCAGTTTTCTTCACAGACCCCTCTGGAAATGACAGTCTCATGTTTCCTTTTGTGACTAGGTGGAGGTGGCCACCAGTGGTTTCTCTAACCCCCATCCTGCCTCCCTCCTGTCCTTGGGCCTTGCTGACCTACCTCTCCTCTGTGGCTATATCTCCATTTCTCAAACGGTATAACTGACCATTTCTGTGCATTTGTTATTGATTCTTAGATTTTCCCCAGACCCCAGGAGTCCAGTCCAGCCCAGCCCAGTTGACTTCTACAGATAGCCCCATCATATGCTGTAGGTCAGGATCAAGGTGGGAAGGCGCCATGGGGGA
>CABHPR010115022.1:0-17356 GCA_902168415.1 Peromyscus melanophrys | reverse complement strand
CTTGCATGCACCACCACAACCGGCTTTCGCTATGGCTTGCTAATAGCTCTAACCCCTAGGCAACTTTATTTATTAACATACAAATAAAATCATATTTCAGTACAAATAAAATACTACTATACATGAATGCACTTTAGAGTACGTGAGTTATACCATCTGCCTGTGATAAGATAGGACAAGAAGCTAACTCAGAAAATCCCCCTCTTAGACATGGTGTGAGGAGTGTGATCACCAGAGGCTTGGACCTCAACAGAACTGAGAAGCTGACTTCTTACTCACCCCAAATAATGAGTAAAATGCTGTTTAACATATCACATGCTGAAGGCCGAATGCATGATTTTAGCTTAATAAAGTGACCTGGGGAAAAGATCTGGTGAGTGGAGTTATATTCTCCCTGATTCCCTGCCCCGCCTTAAGAATTCATTGGAGTAGCCAGTAAAGTGAGGGAGCAACATGGAGTGACATCAAGGTATGTGGTTTGTAATTATTGGCACACTAGCCTTCTCTGAAAGCAAGTTGATCAGCATCCTGAAGACTTTTGGTTATTAAATTAGGTTAATTTATTATTAAATTAAATCAGACCAAATACAAAAAGCTCCATTGAGTATTTGTGTCTTCTGATAATTTAACTTCTTTAAAGAGATAGGTTTTACATTTAATTATAATCAATAATATTAATTAGTTGCTTGAGATATACTTTCTTTTTTTTTCAGCTTTCTTGGGGTCTGACTGACAAAAATGTCTATTTTCCAAGTGTATAATGGCATTTGATATATATATATATATGTGTGTGTGTGTGTGTGTACACATATGCATATACATGCATACACATAAATACACATAGAGTAAAAAGATAACCACTATCAAGTAAAGTGACATATTCACATCACCTGGAACAGTTGCATTTTGGGGACTGACTATCCTTAAAGTAGACCCTCTCCATACATTTCTAGTACATAATACATTAATACCTGGTCATCTAGCTGCAGTTTTGTCCCCAGAACGTTTTGTCTTCCAACTGAATATCAACACCCTCTGAACACTATTATCATTCTGGTCTCTACAAAATAAGTCCTGGGGCTTCAGCCTTCCAAGCAGGAGGTGGACTTTGACAGCCCAAGGATGGAAAGCGAACGTCTAGCATTCCTGGAGAAAAGCATGGCTACAACACTTATTTGAAGAGAGGGAACTCATGCACATTTCTCTACCTTGGCTTCCCGTTTCCATTTGGAATGCTGCAGTGGTGGTAATTTTCTAATGGGGAATATTTTAGTTATCGTGTCTCGGGCTCATCATGGGACCACCATTTAGGGTATAGGTAACTTGTCCTTTCTGTTCAATGTTCAGGAGCAGGAAAAGTCCCATTTTGATGCAGTTAAGGGTGAGGATCTTGAATTTTTTTTTTCTGATATGGTGAGAGCACATCTGTATTCTATTTGTGGGAGGTAGACTGAAGTGGGGAGATTTTTAATTAGGAAGGTAAGACATGCTGAGATTTGCTGTTTATTTATTAATCTAGAGTTTCTCAGCTTCCCCTTTATTCCAATGGGTTCATGTAACTGCCTGTCAAAGAACCGAAGGTGGGTAGAAGCCAAAAAATGACAACCCAAGTCAGAGCCTGGAAGAAACGTCCTCAGGGCCGTCTGAGTACATATTGCCAACCCCCTGATCTTAATTTAGTAAAATTAATTTCGAACTTCTGACTTTCATATCATGAGAAAATAGATTTCTTTTGTTTCAAACTGTGCATTTTGTGGTAATTTGTTGCAACAGTCAAAAGAAACTACTCAAATCACTGTTCAACAGCACATTAGTTTACTTTGCCTTTCCTTCCAGTAACATTCAAAGTCCATATCTTCTTGGTATGCTTGTCCATCTTGCTGCAAATATTTTGTAGCTATTTAATTGTTGGCAAGTTGTTGTCTTTAAAATAGAACAATATCTATTTGTATGATTATTATCAGACTGAATATTTATTTATTTATTTTTAATTTAATTTTTTAATTTAATTTAATTTTACATATCAGCCACGGATTCCCTTGTCCTCCTCGCCCCCCACCTTCCCCCAGCCCACCCTCCATTCCCATCTCTTCCAGGGCAAAGACTGCCCTGGGGATTCAGCTCAGCCTGGTAGATTCAGTCCAGGCAGGTCCAGGCCCCTCCTCCCAGGCTGAGCAAAATGTCCCTGCATAAGCCCCAGGTTCCAAACAGCCAGTTCATGCACTGAGGACAGGTCCCGGTACCACTGCCTGGATGCCTGCCAAACAGATCAAGCTAATCGACTGTCTCACTCATCCAGAGAACTGTCTCACTTATCCAGAGGGCCTGATCCAGTTGGGGGATCCTCAGCTCTTGGTTCATAGTTCATGTGTTTCCATTAGTTTGGCTATTTGTCCCTGTGCTTTTTCCAATCTTGGTCTCAACAATTCTCGCTCATACAAACCCTCCTCTTTCTCACCAACTGGACTTCTGGAGCTCCACCTGGGGCCTGGCCGTGGATCTCTGCATCAGGTTCCCTCAGTCATTGGATGAGATTTCTAGCATGACAGTTAGGGTGTTTGGCCATCCTATCACCAGAGTAGGTCAGTTTGGGCTTTCTCTCACCCATTGCCAGTAGTCTATTGTGGAGGTATCTTTGTGGATTTCTGGGGACCTCTCTAGTACTTTGCTTCTTCCTATTCTCATGTGGTCTTCATTTATCATGATCTCTTATTCCTTGTTCTCCCTCTCTGTTCTTGATCCAGCTGGGATCTCCCGCTCCCCTAAGCTCTCTTTCCCTCAAACCTTGCCCTTCATTACCCCCACTCACATCCAGGTTGTTCATGTAGATCTCATCCATTTCTCTGTCATTGGGTGATCCCTGTGTCTTTCTTAGGGTCCTGTTTTCTAGGTAGCCTCCCTGGAGTTGTGAGTAGCAGTCTGGTCATCTTTGTTTTACATCTAGTATCCTCCCGTGAGTGAGTACACACCATGTTTGTCTTTCTGAGTCTGGGTCACCTCACTCAGGAGGATTTTTTTCTAGATCCATCTATTTGCCTGCAAACCTCATGATATCATTGTTTTTCTCTGCTGAATAGTACTCCATTGTGTATATGTACCACATTTTATTTATCCATTCTTCAGTTGAAGGGCATCTAGGTTGTTTCCAGGTTCTGGCTATTACAAACAATGCTGGTATGAACATAGCTGAGCAAATGCTCTTGTGGTATGATTGAGCATTCCTTGAGTATATGCCCAAGAGTGGTATAGCTGGGTCTTGGGGGAGATTGATTCCCAATTTTCTAAGAAAGCGCCATATTGATTTCCAAAGTGGCTGTACAAGCTTGCATTCCCACCAGCAGTGGAGGAGAATTCCCCTTGCTCCACATCCTCTCCAGTATAAGCTGTCTTCAATGTTTTTGATCTTAGCCATTCTGACAGGTGTAAGGTAGTATCTCAGAGTCATTTTGATTTGCATTTCCCTAATGATTAGGGATGTTGAGCAATTCCTTAAGTGTCTTTCAGCCATTTGAGTTTCCTTTGTTGAGAATTCTCTGTTTAGTTCTATAGCCCATTTCTTAATTGGACTGTTGGGCATTTTGATGTCTAATTTATTGAGTTCTTTATATATTCTGGATATCAGCCCTCTGTCAGATGTGGGGTTGGTGAAGACCTTTTCCCATTCTGTAGGCTGTCGCTTTGCCTTGTTGACCGTGTCCTTTGCTCTACAAAAACTTATCAGTTTCAAGAGATCCCATTGATTGATTGTTTCTCTCAGTGTCTGTGCTACTGGTGTTATATTTAGGAAGTGATCTCCTATGCCAATGCATTCAAGACTACTTCCTACTTTCTCTTCTATCAGGTTCAGAGTAACTGGATTTATGTTGAGGTCTTTGATCCACTTGGACTTAAGTTTTGTGCACGGTGACAGATAATGGATCTATTTGCAGCCTTCTACACATTGACATCCAGTTATTCCAGCACCATTTGTAGAAGATGCTTTCTTTTTTCCATTGTACAGTTTTGGCTTCTTTGTCAAAATTTATATGTTCATAGGTGTGCAGATTAATGTCAGGGTCTTCAATTCGATTCCATTTGTCCACATGTTGGTTTTTATGCCAGTACCAAGCTGTTTTTATTACTGTAGCTCTATAGTAGATCTTGAGATCAGGGATCGTGATGCCTCCAGAGGTTGTTTTATTGTACAGGATTCTTTTCGCTATCCTGGGTTTTTTGTTTTTCCATATGAAGTTGAGTATTGTTCTTCCAGGTCTGTGAAGAATTGTGTTGGTATTTTGATGGGGATTGAATTGAATCTGTAGATTGCTTTTGGTAAGATTGCCATTTTTACTATGTTAATCCTGCCTATCCATGAGCATGGGAGATCTTTCCATTTTCTGACATCTTCTTCAATTTCTTTTTTCAGGGACTTTACGTTCTAGTCATATAGGTCCTTCACTTTCTTAGTTAGCATTACCCCAAGGTATTTTATATCATTTGTGGCTATTGTAAAGGGTGATGTATCTCTGATTTCCTTCTCAGCCTGTTTGTCAATTGTATATAGGAGGGCTACTGATTTTTTTGAGTTGATCTTGTATCCTGCTATGTTGCTGAAGGTGTTTATAAGCTGTGTCAGTTCCTTGGTTGAATCTTTGGGGGTCACTCAAGTATACTATCATGTCATCTGCAAATAGGGAAAGCTTGACTTCTTCCTTTCCCCTTTGTATCCCCTTAATCTCCTTATGTTGTCTTATTCCTCTGGCTAGAACTTCAAGTACTATATTGAATAAGTATGAGGAGAGTGGACAGCCTTGCCTCGGTCCTAATTTTAGTGGAATCGCTTTGAGTTTCTCTCCATTTAATTTGATGTTGGCTGTTGGCTTGCTGTAAATTGCCTTTATTATGTTTAGGTATGTTCCCTGTATTCCTGATTGCTCCAAGACCTTTATCATGAAGGGGTGTTGGATTTTATCAAATGCCTTTTCTGCATCTAGTGAGATGATCATGTGGTTTTTTTCTTAGAGTTTGTTTATATGGTGTATTACATTGATGGACTTTCGTATGTTGAACCACCCTTGCATCCCTGGGATGAAGCCTACTTGATCATGGTGGATAATTGTTTTGATGTGTTCTTGGAGTCTGTTTGCCAGTATTTTATTGAGTATTTTTGCATCAATGTTCATGAGGGAGATCGGTCTGTAGTTCTCTTTCTTTGTTGCATCCTTGTTTGGTTTAGGAATCAGAGTAATTGTAACCTCATAGAAGGAGTTTGGTAATGTTCCTTCTGTTTCTATTGTGTGGAACAATTTAAAGAGTATTGGTAATAACTCTTCTTTGAAGATCAGGTAGAATTCTGCACTGAAACCATCTGAACCTGGGCTTTTTTTGATTGGGAGACTTTTAATGACTGATTCTATTTCCTTAGGTGTTATTGGACTATTTAAATAATTTATCTGGTCTTGATTTAACTTAGGTATGTGGTACCTATCCAGAAAATTATCCATTTCTTTTAGATTTTCCAGTTTTGTGGAGTAGAGGTTTTTGAAGTATGACCTGATGATTCCCTGGGTTTCCTCATTTTCTGTTGTTATGTCCCCCTTTTCATTTCTGATTTTGTTAATTTGCATGCTCTCTCTCTGTCTTTTGGTTAGTTTGGATAAGGGCTTGTCTATCTTGTTGATTTTTCTCAAAGAATCAACTCTTTGTTTCATTAATTTTTTTGTATTGTTCTCTTTGTTTCTATTTTATTGATTTCAGCTCTCAATTTGACAATTTCCTGGCATGTATTCTTCCTGGGAGACTTTGCTTCTTCTTGTTTTAGAGCTTTCAGGTGTGCTGTTAAGTCACTAGTGTGAGATTTCTCCAACTTCTTTATGTGGGCATTTAATACTATGAATTTCCCTCTTAGCACTGCTTTCATGGTGTCCCATAAGTTTGGGTGTGTGGTGTATTCATTTTCATTGATCTCTAGGAAGTCTTTAATTTCTTATTTCCTCCTTGACCCATTGGTGATTCAGTTGAGCATTATTCAGTTTCCATGAGATTGTAGGTTTTCTGTAGTTTTTATTGTTGTTGAAATCTAACTTTAAACCATGGTGATCTGATAGAACACAGGAGGTTATTCCAATTGTTTTGTATCTGTTGAGATTTGCTTTGTGGCCAAGTATGTGGTTGATTTTAGAGAAGGTTCTATGGGGTGCTGAGAAGAAGGTCTATTCTTTTTTGTTAGGATGGAATGTTCTGTAGATATCGATTAAGTCCATTTGAGTCATAACATCAGTTAAGTCCTTTATTTCTCTGTTAAGTTTTGATTTGGGAGATCTGTCCAGTGCTGAGAGTGGGGTGTTAAAGTCTCCCACTATTAATGTGTGGGGTTTTATATGTGGTTTAAGCTTTAGTAACATTTCTTTTACATATGTGGGTGCCCTTGTGTTTGGGGCATAAATGTTCAGAATTGAAACTTCATCTTGGTGGATCTTTCCTGTGATGAGTATGTAATGCCCTTCTTGATCTCTTTTGATTGATTTTAGTCTGAAGTCTATTTTGCTGGATATTAGGATGCCTAAATCCGCTTGCTTCTTAAGACCATTTGATTGGAAAGTTTTTTCCTAGCCTTTTATTCTTAGGTAGTGTCTATCTTTGAATTTGAGGTGTGTTTCTTGTATGCAGCAGAAATATGGGTCCTGCTTTCGTGTCCATTCTGTAAGCCTGTGTCTTTTTATAGGTGAAGTAAGTCCATTGATATTAAGGGATATTAATGACCAGTGATTGTTCATTCCTGTTATTTTTTGGTGGTAGTGTGTGTGTACTTCTCTTCTTTGGGGTTTACTGCTGTGGGGTTATCTATTGCCTGTGTTTTCGAGGATGTACCTGACTTCCTTAGGTTGGAATTTTCCTTCTAGTGTTTTCTGTAGGGCTCGGTTTGTGGATAAGTATTGTTTAAATCTGGCTTTGTCTTGGAATGTCTTGTTCACTCCGTCTATGATGATTGAAATTTTTGCTGGGTATATTAGTCTAGCCTGGCATCCATGGTCTCATAGTGTCTGCATTATATCTGTCCAGGTCCTTCTAGTTTTCAAAGTCTCCATTGAGAAATCGGGTGTTATTCTGATGGGTTTGCCTTTATAAGTCACTTGGTCTTTTTCCTTTCCTGCTCTTAATACTCTTTCTTTATTCTGTACGTTTAGTTGTTTAATTATTATGTGGCGAGGGGACTTTTTTGGGGGGTCTAGTCTGTTTGGTGTTCTATAGGCTTCTTGTATCTTCATAGACATTTCCTTCTTTAAGTTGGGAATGTTTTCTTCTATGATCTTGTTGAAACTATGTTCTGTGTCTTTGAGTTGGTATTCTTCTCCTTCCTCTATCCCTACTATTCATAGGTTTGGTCTTTTCATGGTGTCCCAAATTTCTTGGACATTTTACGTCATGATTTGTTGGCTTTAGTGTTTTCTTTGACTGATGAATCTATTTCTTCAACCATATCTTCAACGCCAGAGATCCTCTCTTCCATCTCTTGCATTCTGTTGATTATACTTGCATCTGAAGTTCCTGTTTGTTTACTCAGATTTTCTATTTCCAGCATTCCCTCTGTTTGTGTCTTCTTCATTTTTTCTATTTCCCTTTTCAGGTCTTGGACTGTTTCCTTCATCTGTTTCATTGCTTTTTCATGATTTTCTTTAAGGGATTTATTGTTTTCTGTAGCTAGAGTTTTCCTGCCAGGCCCACAGTCAGGACAAATCTGTCACCCGCCAGTCCCACAGCCGCTCAGACCCAACCAAGTAAACACAGAGACTTATATTGCTTACAAACTGTATGGCCGTGCCAGGCTTCTTGCTAACTGTTCTTATATCTTAAATTAATCCATTTCTATAAATCTATACCTTGCCACGTGGCTTGTGGCTTACCGGTATCTTTACATGCTGTTTGTCATGGTGGCGGCTGGCAGTGTCTCCTCAGCCTTCCACTTCCCAGAATTGTCCCACCTATACTTCTTCTTGCCTGACCACTGGCCAATCAGTGTTTTATTTATTGACCAATAAGCAACATGTTTGACATACAGACCATCCCACAGCAGTTTTCTTCTGCTTTATTTGTCCTTTCCTCTAGTTTTTTTTTTTATAGCATTCTTCTCATTTTTTGTTTGTCTGTTCCTCCATTTCATTTTTGACTTCTTCTTTATAAGCCTCTAGCCTCTTCATGATGTTATTCATAAGGTTGCTTTCTTCTGCTTCTTCTATTTTGTGATGTTCAGGTCTAACTGTTGGAGGAGGGCTAGGTTCTGGTGATTCTGTATTGCTCTTCATTTTGTTGTATGTACTTCTGCCTTGATGTCTGCCCATCTCCTTGTGGATTTGTTCTTGGTCTTATCAGCGCTCTTGGTCTAGACAGAGCTGAACAGATTCAGGAAGCCTGTCTCTGGTCCAGATGGAAGCTCTGGGCTAGATGGGAGCTGGGGGCTGGTTTCTGAGTCTTAGGCAGTGGCTGTGGTCTCTCGTGGATGGGTGAGGGGGCAGGGCATGGAGATTGCAGGGTCTCTGGTCCAGATGGGGACTCCTCTTGTTCAAATGGGAGCTCTGGGGTGGGATAGGAGCTTGGGGCTGGTCTCTATGTCTCAGGAAGTGGCTGGGGTCTTGGGCAGATGGGCGTGGGGGCAGGGCGGGGAGATTGCAGGGTCTGCCAGGGGTCTTGGAGAAGGGGAACCTTCCCGGTGGGGGTGGGGGTGGGGTCCTGCCCGATGGCCAGAACCTGGGGCCAAATTGGGCAGGTCTTCCCTGGAATGATTGGTGCCCAGCGATGGGACCATGGGCAGGCCTCTCTGGGAGGGCTGAATATTTGTAAGGAACATGGCATAACTTTTGAGAATCAGAAGGGCCATGTAAGTTGGTATTAAATGCGTTATTCAGAAAAGTGGCTGACATTTTGAAGCAAAGGGATTGGGGATGGATGGGAGGGTCAGTGTTGTCAAAATGGTTTCTATGAGAAAGTATTTAGACACAAAAGACAAAATTGTCTTGTATTCTAGAAACTGTTTGGAAAAAGGTACTTACTATTACCACATATTTAAATTTTTTCAAATTTCTTTAGCCATATCTATGATGTCTATATTTTATAATATAAAATTTTAACTGAAAAGAAAGCGTTCCATCAATTTGGTTTTGTTATAAGGTCTAAAGAAATCCAGCACAAAGCAATCACTATGGAGAGACGGATAGTTTTAATGAAACATAGTAAACTATTGGTTGAGAAAAGAAAGAACAGTTAGATTTCTTTGATTTGTTCATCAGTATCTGTAAAAAAATTAAAATAACATCAGTTTTGTTTAACAAATTGTCAAATTTCTTACACATAAAGCAAAATTATTTTTCTTACAAGTTTGTTTTGATAAACTGTGCAGAAGAGTCATTTAAAAATCTATGTCATAATACATGTTTAAAAGAAATAATGGTTTTTCTTCTGCTTTCTTACAGATACAGCATCCTTACAATTCTATATTTTTAGAGGAATTAAAATAAACATACTTATTAGAGTTTAATTAAAATGCAATGTCACAGTTTATTTGAATGAATATATAGGTATCAAAAATTATGGGCTTGAGTGGCTTTTGATTTAGATCAACACTGTCTCTTGATATTGAATAATTTAAAGAAGAATTCTTTCTCCATTTTAACAGACTTTCCAGAAAGGTAGCATTTATTTCTCATTGAGTATCTTACATGTAATAAATTTGAGACACATGCCTGTGATAATGTGAAATTGTTAATGTATCTAGTATTTTGATATTATTCACTAACAGGTCTCTCATCTTAAATATGAGTAAATAAACAGTGTCAAATAATTTAGCAGTGTTCAAGGTTTAAGAAAAAACTGAAACAGGTTGAATGTCATTGGGAATGGCTATTGTTAAGGGGTATCACTAATATGACTAATCACCATCACATTTGATTTTCAATATAACTTGAGGCACTGATGGCACCTCAGTTGTTAGAATTTTGATTTGACTGACAGTCAAAATAATGTCTCACCATTTCCTTGTCCAGTGAACATTTTTAATCATAACCTTGTAGTAGTTTTGGGGTAGGACAGAGGACCAAGGGATTAGAAATAGTTTAATCATTTTATTTATTTTGCTGATTTTTGATTAAATAGGGAGTGGGGAGATGCTCAACTGAGCATTTTGGCCAGGGCCTTTATTCTTAGGACAGTGATTGAGGTGAGATAGAGGACTAGAAACTGGGTAAGAATGGAAGCTGATAGATAACATACAAAATGGCCCACGGTCCTTAATGGGAGGCACTTCTCTATAGTTTAGTCTCCTTCCCATTTATTGAAGCTTGTTCCTACATTGATGTCTGTTATACAGGATAGCCAGGTCATAATCAATTTGGATCAGTTTAAAGAAGAACTTCCTATTCTCAAAACAGCCTGAAAATTTTACACAGGACATACATTCACCATGTCTTAACTTATGGGGCACAGATAACCAGCAACCACACTCCACTTTTTCACTTTCATGTAGTTAAAAAAAATTGGAGACATATATTATATATACATCTTCAAATATATATAAAAACTCCAAAGATAGTTTCAGCAGAGGAGATGTAGTATAGTTAATCTACAACATCCATATCTCATTATTATGCATGACTTACAGAAACTCTCTTCTCCAGAAAATCTCACTTCTCTACCTAAAATGAAAAAGGATATTTTATTTATTATTAAAATATACTTCGTTTGGTAGCACTAGGGCTTTCTTTCCTAAATAATTGAGCAATTCTGAAATGCTTTATAAAAGGTCTAGAGAAATCTGCTTCCAGACACTATGAGTAACAGAAAGTGGATTCCCTCTCTTGTCTGAAACAAAATATGTGCTTAAAATTATGCAAAAGGGGCTGGTTTGGTGGTGTACACCTTTAGGCTTAGCACTAAGGAGGCAGAGGCAGGTAGATCACTGTAAGTTCTAGGCTAGCCTTGGTTACATAATGAGACCCTGTCTGAAAACCAAAATAATTATGAGGAAGAAGAGTTTTTTCATGATTTGAATTTCATGTTGTAAAGAATAGTTAATAAGACACAGGAAGCAGAAAAAGTGGACCAGTAATTGGGTTAGCATTTTTTTTTACCTGCACAGAGTTCCAGGGATTACACATTATAGGTTAAATGTTGAGTATTTGTGTGTGTGTGTGTGTGTGTGTGTGTGTGTGTGTGTATGTGTGTGTATGTGTGTGTAATATGTGTGTATAGTATATGGGGAAAAACATTAATTCTTCCTATAACACGACAAAGTAAATTTGTCCAGCTAATCAGTTTAAAATTTTTATGTGTGTTTGTCTGCATTATATAACACACACACACACACACACACACACACACACACACACACACACACCCCGCACATGTGTGCCTCGGGCATGTGGAGGCCAGAAGAGGGTGCTGAATCCCCTGTAACTAGAGTTACAGATGGATATGAGCCTCCATGTGGGTGCTGGGAACTGAACCTGCAAGAAAAAGCGCTCCTAACCACTGTGCAAGCTCTCTAGTCCCAATTCATTATTTCTATCTAACAGAAAGATTACCAAAGATATGAAATATGAGAAGGAACAAGAGGCATGGGGGTTCTGGTGGATATGTTCAAACATTCAAATCCTGAAAATTCTTTTCATGGGTATAAGCAAATGCCCTATACACTTTTCGATACCTGCCATTTACTTATCGACTGTCTACTAAAACAGCATCTCCTAAAGCTGGTGTGTTTCTTGTACAGAAGTTGGATGTCTTCCCTTCTGCAAATCCCACACACTGCAGTGGTGGAGAGGGTAACCTACCTGGTAAAACAGAAAAGGCTGTGGCTCTTGGCTACCAGGTTTGGCCTCAACAGGCTCAGGTGCCTCCGCTTTCGCTTCAGTAGGTTCAGCTGGAATAAGCTTTCCCACAACAGACTGGCCCGCAATAGCAATAGGTTCAGTTGCAGGAACTTGGGGGGCAGCAGCCTCAGCTGCAGGAGGCTTGGCTTCGGCAGCCTGGCCTGCAGCCTGCTCAACTGGTATAGGCGGGGCTACAGCAGGCTCACCTGAGGCAGGTTTGTTTTCAGCAGACTGATCTGCAGGGGTTTCCCCTGGTGCAGCCTGGGCTGCAGCCACAGATTGGGGTGGAGCGGGTTCAGGTATCATGGGGTGGGTTGCAGCAGGCTCAGCGGCCCCAGACGGGGCAGGAGCAGGTTCAAGTCCACCAAACTGGGCTGGAGCCGTCTCAGGCGCCCCAGCACCAAATTGGCCTAGGGCAGGCTCCGAGGCAGGAGGTTTGGGTTCAGCAGGCGGTGGTTCAATTTTGATTGCAGGAGGCAGGCCTGAAATAGTTTTGTCCATAGAGAACTCAGGTACCAGACCCTCGCCTACAGCAGGCGCTGCTGCCGGGGGGGCTGCAGCAGGTTCAGCTGCAACAGACGAAACAGAAATCTTTGGAGGTATGACAAAGGGATATGCCCTGGGAGGAGGGACTGGAGGCGGAGGAGCAGCTGCTGCGGGATCTGTGGGATAACCAGGGTTTTGGTATATATAGCGAACTTTAGAAGAAGTAGGAATCCAAGGGTACGGAGTTAGCCCTCTTTCAGCTTCAGGATTTCCAGAGAATTTGGTGACGGCATTTCCTTGGTGAATGTCAAGAGGAGGCAAAAGGAAAGGTGGTAAATTATCATTCCATAAGCCGAATGGGATATTGAGAGATGGAGTGAGTGGGTAGCGATTTCCATAGTAATCCTAAATAGAAAGGAGAGTCATTCATTGTAGTTGATTGTTTATATCCCTATCTTTACTCCTTCTATTATGGCTGTGGTCATACAAAGTAATGTTTTTAAAAGAACACCCGTTTAATCTTTCCTAATAACTAATATGCATCCATAATCACTGAAAGGGAAATAGTTTGAGAAAATCACATAAACCCAAGCTGCAGGAGAAACACTTTGCCTATAGGCAAATGAGTGTTACATACTGAAGGAGAAACACTTTGTATATAGGCAAGTGACCGTTACCTCCTGCAGAGCACACTGCCCAGGCTAGGATGGATGGAGATATGCATGAGTGTGTTTTAGAAGACTGGCACAGGATGTGAGGACTGGTTGTTCCAGGCTTCTGTCTACCATGTTCTCTCTCCATGCCCCCTGCACTTGGCACCCTCCTTGTCTCTAAATTTTCCTACTTGTGCTCTTCACTTCCATACTCCTCTTCCAGGTATAGGACTACTTGTGACCTGTGTGTCCTGGATTTGTCCTCTTGTATCAAAGCTTCAGTTCCTTCAAGGAATCGTTATCAGAAGAGTGGGCAGGAAATGTGGAGAATGAACTTGGCTTTACATGTATAATTTTCCCGGTACTATTTTGTTTTAAACGAGTATTTTAGTAACATTGGTTATGAATTTTTCCATCAAATTTTCAAATTCTCCCTTGTGGTAAGACCTCCTCCATATGTGCCGCTGGCTGTTCTAGATTTGTCTATCCCATTCTGCAAGACCGCCAGAAAGCTCAGGTCATAAATTATGTAAGAATTCACAGAAAATAGGAATGTTTCTTACTCATGCATACATAATATTTTATATTATATCATAAATCCTTTCATCATCAGACTGCCCCTGGTTTACAAATCAGGATCTTGGAATTTTGGTATGCTCTGTAGCTACAGCTTGATTATCATTCAAAGAACTTTGACAAACTGCACTTAATGATTTCATGCCCTGCCTTGTCTTATTTAGATTCGTTCCAAGGTGTTTTCGGAACAATGCGCTCCCTGTGGATACAGATTCAGTTTTCACATCTTTGAAGGCCCTGCCTTCCTCCTCAACTATACTTTCTATAATTATCCAACTTTATAAGATCCTGTTTCATTTTAACCCACTCAGCAAGCACAATGATGGGCAGGATGTCAGGGAGGATAAAAGGTTTATGATGGATAAGCATGGGCATGGTACACAGGCATACATAAGTGGACCATGAGATGAAAAGAAGTGAACATGTTTCTAAATGAATCCCCTAGTCCTGCAAGGAAAAACATAATAAAACTGAACTATTTAATATTATTTGATGGAGAATGATAACTTAAAGAAAAAGTAGTATAGGCTTCATATTAGTATATTTGACTACAGATAGATGTGAATACACTTTACCTCTTCACTGGGTGAGGGTGATTTCTGAAATAAAGAAAAGATTCACTTTAAACTTGATGTCACTGAAAGAATAACATTTCAAATCCCTGCTGGCAATGGGAGAGGTTGTGAGCCGTGAAGTTCTTGGAATTTTCTCTTTTAAGAGCCACAGATAGTTGCCCTATTTTTAGTTTTCCTATAACCATGTACCATCTTATTATTTTTCTTTTGAGACAGTATCTTGCTGTTTGGCCTTGGGGCTGTTACTTGATATATAACCCATGCTGATCTCAAAGTTACGGCAGTCCTTCTGGGTTGGTCTCTTGAGATCATGGGCATGTACCACAATACCTGATTTTCCGTAGACATTCTTTAAATGACGCCTGACCATGTTAGTGAAGGAAGAACGTGAGAATCAGTGAGACCGTGGCAGGGGGGAGGAGGGCATCCACTACCACTATTCTGCTAAATGGACATAGCAATAAAATAACTTTTAATGACATATTGCTGTGCCCATAGATCAGTGCACTGCTCAAGCATCACCAGAGAAGCTTCTTTTTGCAGTAGATGGCAATTAACACAGAGACCCACAACTGGACTACATGCAGACAGTGAGAGACCTCAGAGCACTTAGCCTTAAAAGAAATGTCTTTATCAGATCCCTGGATTCAGGTTCAAGGATCTTTAAAGAAGAGGAGGCAGCAAGATTGTAAGCCAGTGGTGGTGAATGGCTCCAAGGACAGTGTCTTCCAGACACAGAACTGATCCACGTATGAACTCACAGAGATGGTGACAGCATTCACAAGACCTTCACAAATTCAAACTAGACACAACCCCAACACAGGGAAGAGGAAGTGGGTACATACTCCTAACCAAGAAGCTATTTGCAATTGATATCTGCTGCTAGAGGGAAAACTGGCTTTCTCCGATGGAGTGATGCACTCTAGGGCAGGCCTCATGCTCCAGAGTAGTTTATCAACACCAAACAGACACCTTGTTTTTTTTGTGTGTGTGTGTGTTCTTTTCCTTTGTTATTGCTTAGTATTTTTTTGTCTTCTTGGTTCTGTCTTGTTTTGTTTTCCTGTTTTTTTTTTGTTTGGGGGGGGCTTTTTTTTGAGAGAGAAAGAGTATGAAGTTGGGTGGGTAGGGAGTGGGAGAATTTGGGAGGACTTGGGAGAGGAGAAAAACCATGATCAAAATATATTGTATGAAAAAAATTTAAAAGTAACAAAAACGATATGTAAATAAATAATATTTAAAGAATGACATGATATACAGGCCTGAGGAGATGGCTCCATCTGTAAAGAGGCTGTGGTACAAACATGAGGGCCTGCCTTTTATCTCCAGCATTCATACTAAAGCCAGATGGAAGCTTTAGAGAAAGAGGGGTAAATATGGTTCAAACACATCGTAAGAAACTTGAAACTCTCAAAGAACTAATAAAAAATGAAGAATATTATGTACGTGGAATTATTTTCTTTGAAAAGCCAGACACAGAGGTATGCACCTATCATCTCAGTTTGGGGGGTGGGCAAGATAGGACATGAAGACAGGAGGATGTCCTCAGCCTTTTGTCCAATCAGCCTTGCCTATTTGCTGAATGAGTCAGAGAAGGGACCTTGACTTGAAATATAAGGTAAACTTATATTTTTATAAGCAACTAAGATACCAACTTCAGCTTCTGTTCTCCACACATGTGTGCACATGCACCATCATACACACGCACAGCCCCCTATGAATACATGACTGCACACTCAGAACACTATGGCTCTTCAAGCATTTCTCTGTTTACTAGTTCCAGTGTTTCTATACTGACACTTAAATTTCTTATTCACAACCTATTTAGAAACTTTTGAGTACCAGAGCCGAAACTTCTTATTCATTTTTATGTCTAGTTCCTTGTGTACAACAGGTAGCCATGTTATATCTTCATTTGTGCTTACTACAAAATCTTAGCTATGAAATGAGGCTTTCAGTGTAATTTCTCAGTCAATGAACATTTTTTCAGGGATGAAGTATTCTAAGCTTTTTCTTGAATAGTAGCATTTCTTTCTTATGTATACACACACACAGTGTTTGCTTTGTGGTACACTGGTTGTAGGCATTGGGATCCTAGCTATTACAAAATGCAGCCAGGTTTCTTTTTTAAATGCCTGGAATACTAAACCTGCAGCCAGCCAAACTTTCCAATTAAAATGTAATATTGCTTTCCAATTTTAGATTGATTTTCTAGAATTTCTAATCTTAAATTCTTTCAATAGATCATTTTTCCATATTCCCTAAGGTATGAGATATGCACAAGAAATAATATCCCAGGACAGGCACAGGGGCAAAGTCAATTATTTTTATTATAGGGTAAGACACTGCCGAATCTGATGATTATTAACTTAAAAATTAAAAATAACTTTTCAGTTTAGAAAAATTTTAAAGATTTTCAACTGATTTACAGTAAGTTTAATTGTTTT
Organism: Peromyscus melanophrys; assembly: GCA_902168415.1. Classification (NCBI taxonomy): domain Eukaryota; kingdom Metazoa; phylum Chordata; class Mammalia; order Rodentia; family Cricetidae; genus Peromyscus; species Peromyscus melanophrys. Next base: position 782 of record CABHPR010115022.1, on the reverse strand, counting down.
TATTCAAAAGCATTTACATCCAGGCCATTTCTTTTGGTCTGTCTTTATTACACTTTCCTTTCAATGCATAACACACTTATGGATAAGATCACTTATAACTTTCTGATCACATGTTTATCATCAGAATTTGAGGCAAATATTGTAAATAACTGAAGAAAAGAAAATATCAGTAAGTACTTTTGTTTCCTATATGGACTAATTCATGGCTATTTGCTGCACAGAGATCATCTAACTCCTTGGGGTATGCATGCATATTGTTTCTAGTTTCCAATAGCTAGAAGAAATTCAATCAGGCATGATGGTAGATGTCTATAATCCCAACACTTGGGAGGGGGAAGCTAGAGGATCAAAATTAAACATCATGGCCAGAGACACAGAGAGTTTGAGGCCACCCAAGGCCTCATGAGAGGCTACATGAGACCTTTTCTCAACCTCTCCTCTTTAAAAGAAAAACAACCCATATACAACAAAATATATAATTGAATATAAAGTTGCTCAGCATCTCATGCTTTCTTATCTAATATTTCATGCCACCATTGTCTAATCAGTTATATTACTTAAGTACAAATTAATATCATAGAGGCATGACATTAAATCAAGACATAACCAAGTTGTACTACATCATGAAAGGAGCATTTCATGCTTCTGGTCATCAGAAATGAAGGCTTGCTGTACGTATGTTTATCACAAGTATACTTATATTCCATAAATTTTTGTCATCTAATATGAAGAAATTAATAAAACAAATATTTTAATAGCAATCAAAGTCAATTGCATTGCCA
>CABHPR010115021.1:0-25628 GCA_902168415.1 Peromyscus melanophrys | reverse complement strand
GTTTGGTTTCTTTATACATGTTTAGTTTCCTTTCTTTCAGTTCATAAGCTAGAGCCATTGGCAGTTTTTGACACCCCACAATCCTGGCCAGACCATTCTTAATGTTCTCATCTTTGCCTAGCTCTGTCCCTTCAGTTTATGGCAGTGACAATGGTGTCCTGGAGAGACCAGGGAACTGGGTGAAGCTATGGACAGATACATAATGCAAGATTTTGACTCCTTTTCCCACTTTATTCTCCATGATTTTTGAAGATAATCTCTGCTAAGTGACTTCCATTTATTTCTCTGTGCATCACAGTTAAAGGGAAATAGCTTATGAATTATTAATTTTCCCCTTTGCATTGCTCTTTCACTTAACAAAGAGAATTTTACAGTTATCAGTAAATACCAATGAATAAATACAAAGGGATTTGTTTATGGATTTTGTGGACAAAATACATTTAAAAAAATCCCTGGTTTTTACATGACAACTACTAATCAAAAGTGAGTTATTGCTTTTCTGGTGTGTGCCACAGTTAGGAAAAGTATGGAGGTGGGAGAGAACTCTGAGCATCTAGAGACACGCAGTAGTTTTGTTTTTCTGTGTCTTCACAGTGTGTCCTGCTGAAAGGGTTTTTCTGACACAAGAGTATCTTGAGAATTGGGAGCTAAACAATACACAATCCCACCAAGCAACAAACCTCACACAAGTGATTTATTGGAGAGAAACACAGGATGGCAACTGCCTCTGACCAGTAACAGAGACAGCAGGAGGCTGGGTGTAGGGATGGGCTCTTACAGGGTTTTGGTGTTTTTGCTTTGTTTTGTTTTTTTGTTTTTTCAAGACAGGGTTTCTCTGTGTAACAGTTCTGGCTGTTCTGATACTTCTTTGGAGTGTGCATTACTAGGTCTTTAACTCTGAAACACTGTTTGGATAGTAATGCTGAGTCACAGGGTGAGGACTTACAAATCCCAGGGTGCAGGCCACGGGTGGGGTGATTTTCCATTGCCCTACCTACCCTACAACAAAGCCTATGAAAAGCAAATAAGTGGTGGTGTTTCCTAAGTCTTTCCTCTATTCCACAGAGTATGCTGGGTATTTGGCCTATAATCTCACTTCAATGTCACCAACAAGAAAGCAGGAACTTTATCACAACTATGATCATAGTTATCTAATGGCAAAGTCTGTACTTCAGTCAGTATTTGACTCCAAGGGCTTGAACCTCAGTGTCACATTGTGAACTTTGTTAGATGTCCATGTGTGCTGGAGAATTGCATAGTGGATTACAGACTGTAAGGAAGGCATCCTTCCTTAAGTAGTAAGTATGTACTAGTTCCCAAGACTAGAGTTGTACTTAGCTCATCTTGTCTTATCCTGTACTAGCGAGTACTTAGCTCACCTAGTCTCATACTGCACGAGTAAGCATTTAGCTCACCTGGTGTCACCCTGTCCTTTACTAGGCCTTCACCCTCTCTGCTGAGCTTTTTTAACTGGATGCTTTCCTTTCTGCAATCATATGTATTCTGAAATGTTAGCTGCTTATCACACACACACAAAAAAAAAAAAAAAAAAACCACATCAGGAAAGTGGAAAATAGAAATTTTTCCATATACAGTAGCAGGCCCAGCAGTGAGCCCTCTTCTGACAAAGAAAAATAGAAGAGCATGAAAAGGTGTGAATGTGTGCTAATTTCCTCAGGTTAATGAGTCTTGGGCCCTCTTGACTGAAACAAATCAATCCACTGGTCCACATCTGGCTCATTAAGCAATAGATTGCTAGCCTGCTTTCTAGATGTTGATGGAGAGAAAATAACAGTAGTTAAAATACTATGTCTGTTAGGTTAAAAAAAAACATGCTAACTGTATTATCTTAAAAATGATAATTTCAGAGAAGCCCATTTGGGTCTTGCCATGTGCTAGAGCTGCCTTTAGAAATTCGTTACCTATGCTATAGTCACATAAGTTGTTTGGGTTGTTTGAAGTTACTCATGGTCCATTCAACAGAAGGAGAGTGAAGAATACCCATGTTTGCTGCAGGAGTGTGCTATACTGGATTTAGGTTTGTGCAGATAACAGCCTTTCTCATGGATCTTCTTAGCAGAAGTTGCCAAGTGGGTGTAATGTGCTGTATTTGTTTCCCCCTTCCTTTTAAACTAATGACCACAGTACAATAACTTAAAGCAAGATAAATGAAGCCCTGTAGTCCAGAAGTCTAACATGGGTCTCAAGGGCTAAAATCAAGATGTCAGCAAGTCTGCCTTATTTACCAAGGTTCTGTAGGGATGAATCAATCTCCTTGTCTTGAGCAGCTTCTAGAGCTACCCACATTCCTTAGCTCATTGGACCCTTCGCCATCCTCAAAGATAGAAGCATTGCAATACTCTATCCTGTCTTCTGTCTTTTATGACCTCATGTTGTCATTAACAATAATTGGGAAATGTTCTCTAATTCCACCCCCCCTCCTGTTTTATCACCAACGCTACAGCTTCACCTACATCTACTGCTACTTCAGCTAGTAACTGCAGCTCCACAGTTACTGGCCCACTTCTCAGGCAGTAGCCCAAAAGACTTCTATATCCTATTGGATGTGCCTCCTGCTACTGCCACCAAATGTAGTTTTTAACTAAATCTCTATCAATCTGTTTACCAATAAAGACTCTGGAGCCAGAGGCTAGGATATAAACCTCCTAAATCAGAGAGGCTGAGGAGCAACTAGTGAGCCTTCCCACTTCACTGGCATCTCAGAAAGAGGCTGTTTCTTCTATCACTCCAAACCAAAAAGGACAACACACACAAAGTCTCTCACTACTACTTCCTGTGCATCTCTCTATATGTTTTCTGGACTCCCTCTGACTCTCTATGATTACTTTCTGTCAACTAGTTACTGGCTCTGCTTCCAGACCTAAGGTTGATTTTGTTTAACTAATTCAAACACAAACTCTGGGTTCACAGTGTGATCATATATCCTGTAACATTTTCCCCCCTTTTGTCTAAATAAAAAGAAAGGTTTTAATTCTAACACAGCAAAACTATATACAATAAGAAAAAATTATCAAGAATTATATTCACAATGACAAGTCCATGTATGTGTAGCAACTTCAATGAAAGTACTCTATTATCTGTCTTAGCTTGGTGAGTAAAAATCTAAAACAACCTAGTCTTCAACCCCATCAGAGACCTGAAAAGGATAAACTATTACCTGAATAAAGAGAAAGTACAGAGAAAGCAACTTCCAAAACTATAGAAATGACAGAGACAGCCAGCTGCCTGGAAAGTCACCAAAGTTTCCTCTGCAACATTGGGACATCCATCTTCAGCCTACAGGCCTAGAATATTTGAAAGACTTTTCTGTGAAACAGGAATTTTGAAATACTGGCCTATCTTGTCTTGGCAAATTTCTGCAGTCAACTTACTTTGTGGCTTGCTTATCCAATTTGGACAGCATATTATGACCAGTTGAGTCAAAGGGAGTTTCTTGCCCAGTGACTATCTGTGCCACACTTGCCATGCTGAAAAGTTTGTAATAATAGCTTTCAAGACCTAGAACTTTACATTTTAAAATGAGCTGCATAGGCACAATACCTTAAATAAGAGTAGAAACATATACAGTATATTATAAGAAAAAATAACTTTAAATTTGGATCAATATACAAAAATTTATACCAATATAAAATATTTGAGACTAGTGCTGGCTTTGAGTTTAAAAGTAGATCCCATAATCTATCCTTTTATCCTACCATTCTTATATCTCCCTTTCTTTTCACTAGATAGGAGAGAAAGAAGGATTGAGGAAAGAAGAGAAAGATATTCCTTAATTTATCCTTCTTTCTTTAGTTTCCTTCCTGACCATGATTAATAACTAACTCCCTAAATGATGACAAACATTCATAACGCATCAAATGACCAAAAACCACCCACCCCACTTCTTGTGAATGTGGACATCATGTTCTTAAAATTACTCCCTGTTATCTTGGGGTAATTGAATCTTTAGGGGACCCCGAGAGAATTGTGATAATTTTCTTTCAAGTCCTGGGAGAGTTAGATATATCATTTGTTGTCTAGTCTCTGTGTGATGGGAAAGTGCAGGGCTTACCTGAAGTCCTAGCTAGAGTAGACCCTCTCAGCTAGCAGCTCTGAAATTGTACTGAACACTGTAGTCCAAAACTGATCATTGGGTGGTGTTAGTCAGTTTTATGGTGTTACCACAGTCCAGGTGGATCATCATTGCAGGGACTCATCATTGTTTTGGAGACTTCAAAGGTCACTGTTAGGAATGATCACTGTTCACTGCAGAAAAGTTAAACATTTTGAATACCATATACAACAGATCTCTGAAATGTGAGAGGATCAGAATCTATTAAGTAATCCAGGGTATGCAAACAGTTTCTAATTACCTGCTTTAGACTCAACCCCCAAAACATATACAGGAAGCTAGATGAAACTTATTTCTAGAATTAGTTAGTGTTGTTTTGCTGTTGTTTTTGCTCTTTTGGGGGGTCTGCCACCTAGCTCACAAATAAATCACACACAGAGGCTTATTCTCACTTAAAAATGCCCAGCCTTAGCTTGGCTTGTTGCTAGCCAGTTTTTCTTAACTTTAAATTATCCTGTCTACCTTTTGCCTCTGGGATTTTTCCTTTTCTTACTTCTGTAATCTTACTTTCACTCTTACTCCGTGGCTGGCTGTGTGACTAGATGGCTGACCCCTGGCATCTTCCTCTCCTCCTTTTCTTGCTCTTTCTTCTTTTTTTCCCGGATTTCTCCTTCTATTTGTTCTCTCTGCCTGCCAGCCCTGCCTGTCCTTCCTCCTGCTTCACTGTTGGTCATTTGGCTCTTTATTAGACCATCAGGTGTTTTAGATAGGCAAAGTATCACATCTTCATAGAGTTAAACAAATGCAACATAAAAGAATGCAAAACATCTTTGCATCATTAAACAAATGTTCCACAGCATAAACAAATGTAACACATCTTAAAATAATCTACAAGTTAGTATTCTTTATGACTACTAATATTCTGACAGAAAGTTTATATATGTGTAGTGATCTTATAGATTTTGAGATAATATTTATATCTTAAGAAAAGTTTCAAAGAGTCAAAATAAAACCAAAGGATTATGAGATTAGTGACAATATAATACTCCCTTAATGTTGGTTTTCTTCTGTCCTATATCATGTGGCTTTTCTGACATGAAGCAAAGATTTTGGATTTTTCTTTAACAAGCATGCATGGGTTTAGAGGAGAGAGCCACACTCCAACTACAAAGACAGCTTTAATTATTAATTGAATTGGGACCACAAAAAGACCATTTGCCTTTTGTGATTGTAGAGAGCAGCAAAAACAAGCATTTGGGAATTATAAAATTCTACCCTGTTATAGGTGTGCTATACCATTAGACCAATTTACTTTTTCTTGAGACATTTTTTTTCTTAATGATTTGTCCTTCTTCTTCAGATGTCTCATTTGTCCAGTGGTATCTGGATTCCTTAGTTGGATGATTTTATTCTCCTGGAAAGATAAAAACAAGCCCTGCCCCAATCATAACTTTTGGGAGATTCTTTTTTTGGCAGTTTATATCTTTGTTAAGGCAAAATAGTTTTGGCACCAGAAAAAGTATTTTTTTTACTTAATTTTTTTTTCATACCTGATCAAATGAAAGGCATTTTTTTAGTCTTATAAATTAGTTTGGATTGAATGACCAAGGTTTTTGATGAACTATCTCCTCTCCTTAATCAAGAGGTCTCTCCTGCTCAAATATAATCTTTATCAATCTTGATGGTATCCATAGCTTTGTTTCTTCTGTGGAAACAAAAGCAAAACCTCTTCCCCAATGTAACACATTCTGGTCTCCATTCTGAGGTCAATATATCTTTAAAATATACAAGCTGATTAAATTCAGCAACTTTCTACTATCCAGTGTCTCATCAGCTGTTATTCCTTTCTCATTAGCATTTTAAAAATTTAAAGTTAATGAAGCACTGTGTAATCTATCTCTAGGGGCCTTTAATGTCCCTTTCTGTTTACTAAGCATATCTTTCAGAGTATAGTTAGATTTTTCTATAGCTGCTTGCCCTGTAGGATTGTGTGGTATACCTGTAATATGTTTTATGTTGTAATATGCAAAAGCCTTTTTCATTTTACTGGAGACATATGCTGGAGCATTGTCATTCTTAATTTGCACAGGTATCCCCATAATGGCCATGACTTCTAATAAATGTGTAATTACAGAATCAGCCTTTTCCGAACTCAAAGCAGTTGCCCATTGAAATCCTGAACATGTATCTATCATATGGTACACACACTTTAATTTTCCAAACTCTATAAAATGAAACACATCCATTTGCAAAATTTCATTTGTTTGAGTACCGTTTGGGTTACTTTCTGCAAGTAATGGAGTTTGTTTATACAGAGAACAAGTAGGATATTTCCTTATAATTTCCTTGGATTGTTGCCAAGTAATAGAAAAATCTTTCTTCAAACCTTTACTATTGACATGGTGTTTTTAAATGAAATTCTGAGGCTTCTAGAACACATTTCCCACCAATAGCTGATTAATTTCATTTCTACTTTGTGCTAAAGAGCCTGGTAGAGCCATATGGAATCTGATATGTGTTACATGCAATGGATGATTTCTATTTCTGATTACTTTGTTGTACATAGGTCTTTAGTTTTTTACTCTGTGTGGTAAAAAATATCCAATCTAAGATATTATCTTCTCTCTACATAAGAATTCCTGTGGGAGAATGAGTAGAATGTAGAATGACTAGGGTACAATCAAGCTCTGGATCCAAGTGATCCACATGTGCATCCTGTAATTTCCTTTCTACTAGAGCCAACTCAGCCTCAGCAGATATTTTACTTTGACTATTTAAGTCCTTATCACCTTGTAAGGCTTGAAATAAATTACTTGGCTATTGAGTAGTTAATCCAATTGTAGGCCATACTCAGTTAATATCTCACAGTAATTTTTGAAAATCATTAAGAATTTATAATTGCTCTCTCCTGATTTGTTCTTTTTCTGGTTGAATTTTCTGTAAACCTATCTTATATCCTAAATAATTAATAGAATCTGCTATTTGTATTTTTTTCAGGAGAAATTTGTAATCCCCAACAAGGCAAAATTCTCTTTACTTCATCAAATATTTTTTTCTAAGGTGTCTGTGTCTGAAACAGCCAGTAAGATATCCATATAATGGTAAATTATAGATTGAGGAAACTGTTTAAGAATTATTTCTAATGGTTGTTGTAAAAATATTGATAGAAGGTAGGGCTGTTTAACATTCTTTATGGAAGAATTTTCCAATGGTACCTTTTAACAAGGTAGGAATTATTAAAAGTAGGCACTGTGAAGGTTTTCTCTAGTCTGTTCTTATAAATGTATAGTGAAAAAGCAGTCTTATATATCAATCACTATAATAGACTATCCTTTATTAATAAAGAAGGTAAGGGAATTCCAGGTTGTAAAGAGCTGACTGGCTGAATCACCTTTTTCATAGTTCTCAGTTCTCTTACCATTCTCCATATTCCAGGTTTGTTTTTAATAGAAAATATAGTAGACTTACAAGAGCTGTTTGATTTCTTAATTTTTTGAGCATTTAGCTGCTCCTGTACCAGCTGTTCTAGTGTCTTTAATTTTTCTGATGTCAAAGTCCATTGCTCTACCCACACAGGTTTGTCAGTTAACATTTTAGAGGTAAGGCTGTTGGTACCTTTGAAAGACGAACAGCTGTTATGCTTTGCATATGTACAACCTAAATGATCTGTGACTATTCTTGATAATACTTTTCTTAATATTTTTCTTAGAAGTATTCTTTATTTTATGGTTTGTTTCTGAGATTGGAGGAATGTTATTCTGTGTTTTCCATTGCTGCAACAAATCATGTTCCCATAAACTCATTGTTATGTCAGCCACATATGGCTTTGATTTTCCTATCTGTCCTTCTGGCCCTATACACTCAAGCCATCTTGTATTTTATTTTATCTGATATAAAGTTCAGTTTCCTAGAAGTTGAATATTTACCTCCTGAAGAGGCCAATCTGTATGCCAAGATTTTGGTGAAATTATGGTTATATTTGTGCCAATGTCTAATAAACCTACAATTTCAATTCCATTTTAGTTTTGGCCTCTGATCATTTACATCAGTTTGCCAAAATACTTGGGTGTTTTTTTTTTTTTGGTATCTCCTGAATTTTTTATCATTTATACTGGAACTGTTCTGTCCTTGATCACATCCAAAGCAGTGTGGCTTTTAGCAATAAGTTTTAAGTCTTTTACTTGCCTGTGGATGAGTTTCCTGATGCTGGCAGGGAATGACTGAACCAAATTTGATACTGGGGCCTGTAAGAGGATTTCTAAGGCATTTCCAGATGGCAGAGGGTTACCTTGCATGGTCCTTGTTGATCTGCATTCATTAGTTCTGTGCTGACTTTTGCCATACCTTCTGCATGTTTCAGAAGTCTGTAGTCTTCTGCTTTGGTTATCTATAGAAAAAAATTGTTTCTAGGACTGTCTTACCTGCAATCTTTTTTCAAATGACCTTGTTTACCACAGTTAAAACATCTGATATTTTGATTTTTCTTAAAATTTCTAGAAATTACTTCTCTTATCAAAGCAGCATCATAAGCATGAGATCTAATATTATTTCTAATAATCCATCAGAATGGATCATTTCTAATCCATTCAGCTATTGCTGCTGATCTTGCCTTTAAAAGCCTAATCGCCCTTTTACATTCTGAATTAGTATTTTTCAAAAGCCAACAATTCAATTAATATTCATCTGCTTCTGGATCTGATACTATTCTATTTACACCTGAAGTCAGTAAAAAAAATCAGTGAAGACTGCTTTGGGGTCTTATATAATTTTAATAAATGACTTAGACCTCTTTCCTGATTCTTCAACTTTGTTCCAAGCATTTAAGGCTGCTAAATGATGTAGGGTCATGGTATGGTTATCCAATTCACACTGTCTTTGCAACTCAGCATATTGGCCTTCATCTAGGAGCTGATCTTGGGAAATATTAATGCTTCTAGCCCTCTTTCATTGTTCTATGACCCTAGTTTCCTCTGTCTACTATGTTCACGATTGTAATGGAGGACCAGCTTCCCATATTGCTGTAGTTAAATCTTTCCAGTCTTGGGGATAATTCTATTCTGAGTTCCCTATGAATGTAACATCTGCTTCATGTAGGGTGAATGCATACTCTATGAAATGACTGCTTCTTTAAATACCCTCAAATATAATATTTCTATCGGAGTCCATTTGTCTTCTGCATAACCTCAGGGGTGCCTATTGTCTGCTGATCATTCTTATATTGTAACTGGAAAAACGAAGTTTGGTTTTCTAATAACCTTGGGCCACCCCTGTTCAGTGTCATCATTCAGTGGTTTGGTAGGTTCTTGTCTAAATTCCTCGGACTATGTCTGAGTATTTTTCTTATTTTCATTAGTAGATCTTCCTAAGGCTTGTATCTTACCAGTCAAATTTTTCTTAGTTTCGTTAGTAAGTCTTTCTAAAGTTTGTATCTTATCAGTCAAATGTTCATATTTGGCACAATTATCAGAGTATTTTTTTTATATTTGGCACAAAAACCACAGTGACTATTAAGGGTAAAATATAAATTATCAGACTAATAATAATTATAGTCAGCATTATGTCAATCCCAGATAAGTCATTTATCTCTTCATTTACTGTCTCCATTTTCAAGCCATCCATAGTAGCACTATACAGGGTCCTAGCACCCTGAAATGTGATATTTCCCATTCTTAACGTGGGAATGATTTTTTTTTTAAAATATTACTTCACTCTCTCCTTAAGGACTTCTCAGGTATCTTACCAAATCTGCTGAATTCTCAATTTGTCTTCAGAAGTGGTATGGGTGGTGGGTTCAACCCCCTCCAGTGATTTCCAAGTGCCAGCCCACTTTCTGGAGTCCCTGTGATCAGAGGCCAACTGATGTGAACTCTCTTCTCCATTCATATGGTCGTGCCTCACATTGGAGCAACAAAATGTTGTTTTATCACCAGCACTGTGGCTGCACCTCAATCTACTGGTATTTCAGTCACTAACTGCAACTGCACAGTTGCTGGCCCACTTCTCAGGCAGTGACTCAGCAGGACTTCTACATCCTACCATATCTGCCTCCTGCCATTCCCACCAAGTGTAGTATTAAACTAAATCTCTATCATTCTATTCACCAATAAAGACTCAGGAGTCAGAGGCTGGGGTGAAAATCTGCTAGCTCAGAGAGGTTGAGGAGCAACTAGCTGACTTCCCCTCTTCACCAGCATCTCAGAGAGCATCTCTGAGCTCTAAACCAAAAAGTACCACCACACTCAAAGTCCCTCACTGCTACTCCCTATGCATCTCTATCCATCTCCTGGAGTTCTTCTGACTCTCTTTGGTTGTTTTCTGTCAACTAGTTGGTGGCTCCACCTCCTGACCCGAAGTAGATTTTATTTAATTAATGCAAATGCAAACTCGGGGTTCACAGTGTGATTATATATCCTGCAACATTCCCCTGTCTTTCTTATAGTACTGGAATGGAACTTAAGGACCCATGCTTGCTGTGCTATGCATATGCTGTGCCAGAAAGCTACATCTTTAGTCATGTTCATAGCTTTTAAGATCTCATGATAACATAGGGATGACACAGATAATCTTGCCTCAAGGATTACTCACATCTGCAGAAGTCTTCTTGTTATATGTAACTTCCAGATGAGAAAATTTCTAAGAAGTAATGATTTCACACATGACGTGGGTGGCATAGATGGAAATATATGCCCAGCACTTGAAGGGCCAGCTCCAGGAGGCAACTGGGAAGATCACTATGAAGGCCTAGAGTGCATCCTCCCCAAAGAGACACAAAGGTTTCTGGGACAAGCTCCATAATGCTAAATACCAAGACAAGTCAAATCTGTCCATAGCCTAGCTGGGACATGGCAGATTAAAATTTGGCAATTGTTTTTGGAGACCTAAAAGGAATAAAATTAACAAACTGCCTTTGCAGCTTCACTATAAAATATTATCCAATATAACTTTGACACATTTCTGATTTGGAATAGAATTGGACCGTTGAATAAGGCTGTTGAGTCAGGTATGATGGTACAGGCATGTATTCTTTACACTTAGAAAGTAAAGTTAGGAGAATAATGAATTCAAAGTCAGTCTGGGCTACATGAGGCTCAGAACACTATGAAAGCCCTTAATTTAACTTAGAGAATTTCACACTTCGAATGAGATCTCAAATTTCCTGGCCAGTAATATAGTCCACTCTACAATAGATGTATATGACAAGGGGCTGTAAGTCACTACTCACTGGGATTTGCAAATTGTAATTGTTTAAAACTTCATGAAACATAAATTATGCTATTTCTCTTTGAAATTATCTGAATGACATTTCTCAAGTTCTCTTTTATAGTAGAGTTTTATTCTATCAAGCAATAGAAAGAAATTGAGGATTAAAATTCCTTTTTAAAAAAGTAACAAAAAAAAAAAACAGAGTAGTTGAGGTGAAGCAACACCAGGAAACTGGCCAAGAGCTCTGCCTGTGTTGAGAGGCACTGCTTCAAAAAGCAATTAAATAATGAGTCCTCACATGTGTGTTTCATTTGCTGGCTATGCTTTTCTTCCACAGTTCCAAAAAGTTTTAAAGCTGTATTAGAAATTATGTAATAAAAGCAAAGAATACTCAATAAATTTAAATCTTTTAAGAATTAAAAATGAAGAATATTCTTTGTGGTTTGGAAAGGTTGCTGGTTTATAAGAATTCAAATAAACACAATCCACCAGAAGATCGTTTATTAGCATGGAAAAATACTACTAAAAGGCATAGAAAGCTAGGGTAAAGAACTTTTAAATAATAAGAAGGTCTGAGTCACAGAAATGTTACCTTTTTGGAATGATAGGAAGATATGTTCAGAAAAAGCATCTGCATGACAAATTAAAATCTGCGCAAAAGCTTTGGTCATATTGCAACAAGAAGAAGAGAGGGACAAATGCATGTCACTGCCTAGCACCCTTTTTCCAGATATACATGATCTGGGATCTCAGTCAAGGAATGGTATCACCCAAAGTGGATGTGTTTCCCAACTTCAATTAACATCACCAGAATAATCCCCCATAGAGATGTCTAAAGGCTAACCTAACTCCTCATAATCCTTCACAGGTGTGTCCTGAGCTCTCTATCTAAGTGAGTCTAGATTTTCATCAAGTTGTCAATGGAGATTACCCATCACACTTATTTTACTTTTCATATTTTAAATATGATTTTGTTACAATTTTTAAAATGTAATTGTCTTTAGTTTAAACTATAATTAAACTGTAAAGCAGAATACAAGGCAAAAAATTTATATTTCTCATAAGACACTGATTATTTCTGCATGACTATCTATCACATAAAATAATTTTATTTGGAATAAGAAAACAGAACTCATAATTATTTCTGAATGTAGGTAAAATAGCTATATAGTAATTAATATCTACTTAAGGTATTTGTGGTTTGACCAGGGTGGGTGGATATTGCACACCTTTGATTCCAGCATTGGGCAGCAAAGGCAGGCAGATCTTTGTGAGTTCAAGGCCAGCCTGGTTTACAGAGCGAGTTCCAGGACATCCAAAGCTGTTATGCAGAGAAACCCTGTCCCCCCAAAAACAAAAACAAAACAGGGATGTAATTTAATTGAATATTCTTCTTAGTCAGCATTACTGTATGATTATAATAAACAATGTCAATGATAACAACTTCAGTTGTATCCCTAGTATTTCCTTACATTTTTGCCTTACAACATTTCCTTTAGGAACACTGGCATTTGTAGAGCATGTATGCTCCAAGGTTGACCTCTCTGCTGAACACATCTTGAGATGTAGAGTTGTCTGAGCGTTGCAAGAGAAAGGTCTCAGAAGTGCTTCTAAGTAATAAAGGAAGGAAATAAAACAGGGGAAGAAGCTGAAATATGATGCACTCTTAAGAGTGTTCTCAAATTGAAGCAAAGAGCCCTGGCCTTACTATACTTCCCACATTGGCCAGTCATTGGATGTGAACAAACCATCAAGAAGTACTTGCATGGCAAGAACAGCTCTCCAAGTTTCACCTGTGATCTCTAATTTCTCAGCACCCAGCAGCTAAGGACATGAGTGCTTTCATCCTAAGGGTGATAGTATATCACAGCATCTATTACCAGTTTCAACAAAATTTATCTTTCAGTATACCCTGTTATTATGACTTTGATATCATTAGCATATAAATTTACACCTGTAAATAGTGTCTATCCTCATCAAATCCACCTTACTAATTCTGGACAGCAACAGGGAAAAATACCCTAGCTGCATAGTGATATCTTACAAATTAAGCAACTGTAAATATGACATAAACTAATGCTTTTCATCTGAATTCTTAAGGCAATTATTTTTAAATATTTTATGTTTTAATTGTGTGTATACATGTATGTCTATGGTAAGTGCAGTGAGTCAGTGTCTAAACAGACAGGAAGAGGGTACTCGATCCCCTGAAGCTGGGGGCAGCAATAAGCCCCCGGACATGGTTGCTTTGGAACTGAATTCAGGTCCTCTCCAAGATCAGTACACACTCATAACTGCTGAGCCACCTCTCCAGCTCCAATTCATCTGAATTCTAATTTAAAGATCTCTGCCTACTCACAATCCCCATTTGGATGCCCATATAAAAACCTTACATAAATGTCCCACTCTCCCAAGATCCTCACTTCATTAAATAGTAGAGTCATTATTGCAGCTGTTCAGATGAAATCATGTTACTGGCTATATTTTCTTCCTTTGTATACACACAATCCACTAGTGAACATATAGACTCTTCTTCAAAACATGTCTAGCATCAAATCACTTACATACTATTGATAGAATATTCAGGTATCTTTGAGAATGATGAAGCCTTTCTCAGGCAGGTGGGGTCTCAGAAACTCAGTGGCCACTAAAGCAGCCCCAATCTAATGGCTTTCAAGTTCTTGTCTAACAAATTATAAGAGTGGAATTCATGGATCTCAGAGGATGAGTTTTAGAGAGAAGTTCAATGTAGAATAATATTTCTGAGTGAGAAAGAGAGATGCAAGACAGAGAGAGACAGACAGAGCTGAGATTCTGTATAGCAAGAAGATTCCCAGGAAATAAGGTACCATCAAACTGCTTATGCCGAAATTGGGATGAGGAATGGGAAGGGGATGAACTCCCCCCAGTTGTCCCAATCAGATGTCTAGGTGCCTCTTCTCAGCTTCAATTGTGTAGAAACTCACAGAGAGCATCTCGGCAGAGGTGTTGATTTCATAGAAAACAAAGAAACAGGGCCTGAGTGTTCTTCTGCAACTCCTGGTCTCAAACGAGGACAGTTAGAACTGCTACTTTGGGTTTCTGTCTTCTATTTCCATCAACATGAGTCTCTGTCCAAACTTGACCTCACAAGTGATCTCCCTGTGCCCTGTACTCTAACACCCACATGTCAGACAGAATGGATATTTTAAATCTAAGAAGCTTTGTATCTCTTCTTTGCTCAAAACTATAGGCTTCATATCCTGTCACAGATTTTTGACTGCCTCTCTACCTCATCTGTCTATAATTTTCCCTTAATTCTCTTTGGGAACATAGTTTTCTTACTACTTCTTGAACACATACACCATACCAACCTCTTTTCTAGACAATTTAATTTTCTATTTTCTCTAACTGAGTAGATAGTTAAGCATATGTCCCTCATTTCTCTCAGGTTTATATTCAGAACTTACATATTGAAGTAAGTGTCCCCATCCTTCCCCAATCAGTAATCCTTTATCCTCTGTCTCTAACTTACGTTTTAAGAATTGTTTATACTATCCATTTGTGAGATTAAACTTTATTTATTTTTAATTTTATATATATATATAATTAAAATAAATATATATATGAGGGTGTGCACATGAGTACCAGTGCCTTTGGAAGCCAGAAGAGGGTATCAAATCTCCTGGAACTTAAGTGATAGGTGGTCAAAAGCTACCTGACATGGGTGCTGGGAGCTGAATTTTGGTTCTCCAGAAAAGCAAGAGATATCCTAAACTCAGAGTCATTTCTGCACCTTTAAATTTCATTTTCATATGGGTGTGTAATTTGATGGCAATTTACTTCGTCAAAATGAATATCCAGTACATACAGCAGAAAAGAAGAAGTTAACAATGATGATAGGGAAGGTAAATATGGTCTGTCTCAGTATAGTAGTGTTCTAACAATAGGGCAACCTGGAAGGTATTGACAAGAAATATTTTCAATTTCTAAAGGTCAACTTCAATATGTCAAAGAACCACCACTGGTGGTTAGATTAATGATATCTAACCAGGAATCACAAAGAAAGAATCATAAAAGCTCACATGACCAAGTTCATACAACTTTAAAAATGGTAAACTTTTACTGGCTTAACAATCCTTGAAATATTGCACCTCATGTTCAGATCTGATTAGACAATCTACCTCAACATATCTAAGGTTTTCCAGTAAGGTCACTACTGTAAACAAGGCAAAAGACAAATTTATCTTGAGCATTCCTTATGTATATGAACACTTGATTAAAAGGGTGGCAATGAGAAATGAAAGGTAATGTCTTAAATTCCATTACTAGTGATGCTATCATGTTACAAACAAGCACAGTGTGAACCTCAGGCTAGCTCATTAATCACTAGAAGACAACTCCAATCAGTGAAATATGACTCTAACTTTACTTTAGGGCAAATGTATTTGATTGAAAAGAGCAGCCAATTATGAGAAAAAGTACAAATGATTGACAAGAATGAAAAAAATTAAAACTTAGACATAATAGCTTGATTTATTGATAAAATGGGTGGTTTAAAAGCCTCAGGTTGTTTAAACCACCCAGAATTAATCCTGTACTCTGAAGATTAGCGTTAATTCCTAAGTATGACAGTGGCAGTGTCCACTCTCCATCTTATGATGAAAGCCAATCAGACTAGGGCTGCAAGGTCGTCTTGCAATGGGAGTCTTTAAAAGTCCACCCACATTGCAGCTATTTGAGAAAGCTCTGGAGCAGCGTTTGACTTCAAGTGTCATAGAGAACTTCTAGAAGGCTGTTTATCAGAAGCTAGCACTACTAGAAAGAAAGCAATGTCTTCTTTTTTTTCCCCTCCTCCACAGACTTCCTCAACATCAGACTTGATGGATACAGTTCTCGAAACCATCTGGAAGGAAATATGAGAAGGTAAGCCAGCTAACTGTCAAATGACTCTGGGCACTTTTCTTTTTTATGTGAAAGAAATATATTTCAACCATTCAGCTTTCAGATACATGTATCCAAATTGCTTATGATAATATTATGATGTGTGATATATTGTGCCCAGTGGAATTACTCTTTGGTTCAGAATAGGAAAAAAAAAACACACAATGACAATAAGACTTATTTATCTGTCATTATTACCTGGCTAACAGCCATCATCTTCTATAACATTAATTCTCTTTTTGTGAGCCATGAAGTTTCCCTTGGTGAGATTACAAAACAAGATGTCTCCTCCTCTGAGTAAAAGGCACTTGTGCTGACTTTGGCTTGTGGGAAACCATATGCCCTAATTTTGACCTATGAGCAACAATAACTGGAAGAGCTTTGAAAGATAATCCTTTTCCTATTATTCTGAAGAGATTTTCAAGTCAATTCTAGCCTGTGAATATTAAAAACCCCTAACTAGTTGTCCTTTTCTAGCCCCAGATAATTTCCTTCAATGTTTTATTATGGACCACCCCATAATAACATATATAGTAACTATATAATGTATAAATATCCATATTTCACCTCTACAATCACTTCAGTAGACTATATTTCCTCTTATATTTGCTCATATAAATAGATTTTGTATTCCAGTACCAGTAATAACTTGAGTCAAATGAACGAACTTCATGGCATTTCTATGTCAGTGTTCCCAGTTGGAATGTGATGGCTATTTTGGATTGCTGTATCAAGAGAACTTTTATGATACACAAATCTAAACATGGTGCTACACTCCTCAACATGCTAATAGCTCTTCTCCACCAACAGGAGAGATTTTTGAGTCCTTGATGTGCCATCAGCTACGTTTTATAAGTAAGACCTCTACTATACAAATAGTTTGAAGACTGGCTACTTGTAGTTTCCAGAACACACTGTCACATTCGTGTGCTTTAGCACATCCTTCTACTAGAGCATCTTTATGTATTAGCCCCACCTGAGCATGTCCTCTGAAGCACAGGATAGCCTTTCCCAACCTTACCTCCGTAATTGTTTTGGTAATGATTTGAAGCTTTATTATAAATAATTTTTAACTGCATTTCAGACATTCTTCTTTCCTATGTCATTTTCGCTCCATTTTAGTTGCTTTTAAAACATTCCATATTTCAAGAGAGATCTTTAAAAATGCAAAAATTTTAAAACTATTTTAAAATGTAGTTTTAGTTAATATGCAGAGTGAGAAAGTCTAGAATGCCAGGGAAAGCATGCGGTTATAAGGATGTTCTCCTTGGAATTATTTGGTATTGCATAAACAGTGCTTTTAGAGTATGCCTTGTCTTAGGAGACTCCATTTTGAGGGAGCAGAATGAATGGCTACAGCTTTTAGGTGAACCCATAAGCTGCAAGATCTGACAGTCATCAGCTGTCCAGTATGGACTAATAAATGACTTATTTCTGGGACTAGGAAGGAGGCACACTCTATATGCATGGTGTGAGTTGAGGCTGTAAGGGCACATGGATGTATTAAAATCACATGAGGGAAACCAGACCCAAGAACTTATCAGACACAGAAAACTAAGGAAAGTACATAACTCCCTGGTCTAGATCCTTTAAAGTGATGGATATCTAACAGTGTGATGACACAGCTCCACACTACCCTATCATTTCATAACTGGTGTGTGTGTGTGTGTGTGTGTGTGTGTGTGTGTGTGTGTGTGTGTGTGTGTGTTGGGTAGGACCAGCAAACAAATGGCTCACTAACTGTCCCTGGAACTTTAGCTAGGCTCTATACATACTGTTGATGCAGCTCAGTTATCAGCTAAGTATGTGTGTCATTGTAATAATGGGACAGGTTCTCCTTGTGCTGGCAGAATCCTGAGAGTCACCAGATCTTATAATCTACCCAGTATATACCAGGGACTGAAAAAAACATTCTAATGGTTATATACTGATAAGGTAGTGAACAATTACTGATATTTAATGGGATTTTCCTTTGTATTTAAGTAGGCATTATTTTTCTTGTTTAAAGATAATTTTAAGTCTCTTAATTGTTCCCAGGAATAAATGGATACCTGGAGTCATGGAGACTCAGAAGAGAGAAATGTCTTGAGTTCTCTTAGTTAGGGTAAGAAAGGCTTTTATTCATCTTGAGGAGATATCAGCAGCAGATCTCAGAAAATATGTAAATCCTGGACAAGGAAGCATTTACTATTCCCTTTTTTTAATGCATCTGTCCATTGTATTAGGTTAAGGAGAAGCTGGAGGCTTAGTTCCACCTCTTGGTTTAGTACAGAAGACAAGTGCTTAAGGCATTTTTCCTGAATATAGAGTTTATACTCCTATTTCCTCAAAGACGAGAGCAACTGAAGTCATTAATATCTTCCTTTCTAGGTGACTTGAGTCATAAACTACCTTAATTGTTTAATCTGTTAAGACAACAGAATATTATTGCCTCTATTAGTCTTATGTTTACTTAGTGACCCCTATTTTCTGTTTCTACATAAAGTGGTCTTACACTTAATTTGGAAGAACAAGATTTGAGAGCCATGCCTGTAGCCTCAGACCACTGCTGTAAGCTAGAAGCATTCTGCCTATCTTAGCTAGAGCCTTTTAAAAATATTATTAAAGAGAAATTCCTGAAGCTAAGTGACATCCACTGAAGATGGTTACTATGCAAATTTGTTTATAATACAGCACTAGGGTATAGATTGAGACAAAGAAAAAATTCCTTGAAGAATCAGGCCAAGCTTTTCTCCTAGAGCTTCCATGGCCTGTTGAGAAGAATAAATACATAGGGCGGTCCCATGTGGTGTGTTGGGGGAGTAAACCAGTCCAAGACATAGGGATCCCAGTCTCATGCTCCTCTGAAGCCTAGAGTAATGACAGTAAAATGTAATATTTTCCCTTATCCCTGCAGTCTTTGACCCACCTGTAGTCAATCCCCGATGCCCTTGAGCCATGTATCTTGTAGCTAGACCATATATTATACAAAAGTACCCACCGTCTAGGAAAAACGCTGTAAAAGTATGCCTTTCATTTGTTCTCCCCAGAGACTCAGTTGTATACATCTTCATTTCTTTTCACCCTGAGCCTGGAGACTTCATCTGCAGAAGTGCACGTGTCAATAAACATCCTGTTTGTTCCCTCACCCGCATCCTGCCTCAGTGACTAGGAATTCAGTCTACCCCCCAACCTTGCACTGCCAGCTGCTCTTACTGCTGTATGACTGTATCTAACACATTCATATTGAAAATACCTTTTTACCTGTGAGAATCAAGAATTACCTGAGACATCTGGTAGTAGAGCTTTGACTAGGGAACCATGGGCAGCATTTTTAAAGGCAGCCATCGTTGGACCTGAAGGCCCAGTCTGCCTTTGGAGGGTGGGACATCATCTCTTGCAGTGTCTCACCTTTCTATAAAGAGGGCAGAGACATGTTATTTTAGAGCCCCACTGAGAGGGATTTTTCTTGAGTGAGTGCCTTGGTTCTGCACAGTTTTTGATAAATATTATGCTTTCAAAATCATCTCTTTAGCCTGAAGTGTCTCTGAACCAACTGGCAGTTATCTTCCTGAACAAATGTGTTATTACCTAGGGCTAAAGCTATTACATTAGTTGGGCTTGTTCCCTTGCCTGTAATATTTCTCACTAACCCATTTGTACTATCTTTCTTTTATATGTGCTGTGGAAAACTCCCAAAGTTAAATTTGAATGTTACTTTGGAGTTTTTGGACCATCGTCTGCTTATTCTCTGTATTCACTGTAGCTTATTCTCGTGGAGCAGACTGATGTAGCAATAACGTGGCATTATGACATAGACTTACAGCCTAATTTTGTCAATGATAAGGTTCAAGTAGATTACAAGTAAAAACATAAGTCAAAACATAAAGCTAGTCATCCAGGTTTAAATATGCTTTTCCTTTTAGAGCTAAACAGCAGAGGAAGAGGTGGCTTTACAGATGGAAATTCCTTCCTCAATGTCACTTTAGGCCAAAGCTTATAGCCTTATAATTTGTAGTGAGACTAAACTACGTTTTCTACTTGTTCATGCATCAAAAAGGAAAGGCAAAAGAAAGAGGTAAAAGAAGGATAGATTCCTGGACCAGGCACCAAGTGCCTGTCCAATAACAATCTGGGATACAGTTCCCCTCCTGGATGAAACAATACAGCCCATCTATCATTATCCATTAACTTGTCATAGAACACACTTCTTCTCTCCAGTAAGTATTTGTAACACAGAATAACCATTGTAGAGTTGCCCACCAGGATCAGATGACTTCCACTGTTTGTTTGGTGTAAAGTTTAAAGACATCAATACACACACACAGCAGCTAGACTTTTTCATTTCTCATAAAAATGGGGAAACATGTAATATAAATTCAACTATTTGGGCCTTGAATGTTATAAAAGCTTTTTTCTCAAGCCATCTTCTAGTGAGAGTACCGAGGAGGAGGTTGTTAGAGCTCCCTTAATTAAGGCTGTAGGGCAGATTCATAAAATAACATTGAAGAGGAAGGCTAACAGAGTTCTTCTTTGCCTAAGGCTATCAGTTTCATAGTACAAAAGATAGAATCATCAGCTAATGCCTCTAGAAGACAGCTCCAGAAGACAAGCAGAAAAAGAAGAAAGAAGCTTTAAAATTAATTAACACAGAGACCCACAACTGGGCAATGTGCAGAGAGTGAGAGACTTTGGAGTACTCAGTCTTAAATGAGATATCTTCATATATCCCCACCCCCTGCCCCTCTAGGCTCAGGAATCTATGCAGAAGAGAAGATGAATAGATTGTAAGAGGCAGGCATGATGGATGACACCAAGGAAACAGTGTCTTCCAGACACAATTGGACTGATGCACATATGAATTCATAGAGACCAGTAGCAGTATGCAAAAGACCTGTAAACGTTCAAGCCAGACAGAATCTCAACACTGAAAAGAGTAAGGGGACATGAACTCCCACCCCTAAACACAACATGAAGCTGTCTGCAATTGACACCAGTTGACAAAGGGAAAAATCATTTTCCCCCCAATGGAGTATACTTGTGTTTATGGAACACACTGAAGGGCAGGCTCTATGTCCAAGAGTAGTTGCCCAACACAAAATAAAATCACTGCTATTTTTTGTGAACTTTTTGTCTCATTTTGCTTTTTTTGTGCATTTTTTGTCTTATTGGTCTTTTGCTTGTTTGTTTTGATTTTTATTTTTGTGTTTTGTGTGGGAGGGGGCAGTTATTTTGGTTTGTTTTGGTTTCTTGTTATTTTGCTTTTAAGAGAAAGAAAAAAATACTTAAGGTTGGGTGGGTAGGGAGAATCTAGGAGGAATTAGGAGAGAGGAAAACATGCTCAAAATATATTGTGTGAAAAGTTTCATAAAAAAAATTTAAAAAATAGATTTCCAGTTGAAAGTAGTGAAGTACAGTTTAGATCTAGAATATGCTGCATTTGGGAATACCTTTCCCATTGTGTCTTGTGTTTCTCACTTGGAGATAAGAGACTAGCTTAGGGTATCTGAGAGATTAGCCTTTATGGTGACGTCTCCTCCCTCAAATCCTGTGTATTGTCCATATGATCCAGGAATGGGATGTGGACAATTGGTTCCAATTGCTTTTTACTTCCTTTTATATCTAGTGTGTGGCAAACTTGGAGTTCTGTTACCACTGTCTGCTTCTTCCCTCTAAATGGTCATGAAGATCATAAACAGATGACTACCCACTAAGAAGTCTCACATAAAACTAAAACAGTAGGAAAAAGAAAAATGCTTGATGAATGTATCCGTCACAAACAGAGGTGCAAACAAAACACAGAAATGCACAAAAGTACAAAATGCAAAGCAACATGACAAGAACTCACAATTGAATAACTGAAACCAAAAAGCAAACAAGCTGAAATGTTAGATAGTCAAAACTATGCTTTGAAAAATGTTCAGCAACATCAAATGTGATTCAGACAGTCTATCCACCCAGATTCTGACTTTACTGTGCTGGCTGGTTGTTTCCTACACATGTGCTTGAATGTCTGAAACACTGAAATTTTCTTCAATTTTATTGAAGTTTGAAGGTCAAAGCTCAGGCACTAATAACCCTAATAAGGTAAGTTCAGCCACCCATCCTCAATATGGCAATTTAAGAGTTAAGTACTAGGGGCTGCAGAAATTCATCAGTGGTTACAAACACCTCTTGCTCTCCCAGGGGACCTGTGTTTGGTTCACAGCATCCAAGTCAGGCAGTTCACAACCACCCACATGTAACTCCTGTTCAAGGGTACCTGGTACCCTCTCTTGGCCACCGAAGACACCCACATGCATGCAAATACACTCACAGAGACACATACACACATACAAAAAATAAAAATAATTTTTAAAAGAGAAAAGTGACATTGTAGTCAGAAGTTTTCCTGTGTCCCAGCTGACTGGCAGTCAGGACAAATCTCTCCCACTCGCACCCCCCAAGTAAACACAAAGAGGCTTATATTAATTATAACTGCATGGCCATGGCTCAAGCCTTTTGCTAACTAGCTCTTATATCTTAAATTAACCCATTTCTATACATCTATACTTCACCACATGACTTGTGGCTTACCAGTAATTTTATATCTTTCTTCTCATGGTGGCAGCTGACAGCATCTCTCCCTGCCTTCTTCCTGTCTCTCTCTTTGAATTTCCCACCTGCCTCCAAGCTGCCTTGCCATAGGCCAAATGGCTTTATTTATCAACCAATCAGAGCAGCACATATTCGCAGCATACAGAAAGACATTCCCCCATCATGACACTGAAAGACAGATAAACATGATTTAATGTGGTGACATGTGGTAAGGAAACAAGTCCAGTGACCACCATGTCCATCTTCAGAGTCCCAACAGGCCTTTACAGACTTACTGGCCACTGAAGATGGATTCTCACCACATAATCAGCTTTCAACCACAGAGTGAGGAAATGAACTCAAAACATAGACATGAAAGTCACGAATATGGAAGGAAAGTCAGCAACATGGATGAGAAATTTAAAAATCACAGAGGCAAAACTCAGCAGGGAAACTCAGTTCCTGTAAAACAAGCAACAGACAGGTTACAAATAAGCCAGTCAGCAGTAGAATGCATCAGACCAGATTAAGCAGCAAAAAGGCTTTTAGGAAAGGAAAATGAGGTTAAGAAGATTTAGCATTTTACAAATATCATGACAGAAAAAGTATCAAGCATGACCACAGCTTTCAAGTACTCAGGGATATTATCAGGAGACAATTGAGTAGTTAAAAACAAGCCAGGGGGGAGGGGAGGGTGGTAAATGCACTGAAAACTACTAGGTGTAATAATAGCAGAAAATTTGACAAATCTGGTTAAAGATCTAGACATAAAGTACAGAAGGCATTTAGAAGCCCAAATAGATATGATCAGAAAAGAATTACTCCAAGATAGTCTTTCAGATATGGAAGAAGCTATCCTTGGTGGTCTAGTGGCTAGGATTTGGTGCTTTCAAATAATAAAACTACGGAAAAAAGCCGGTTGGTGATGGTGCACACCTTTAATCCCAGCACTGGAGAGGCAGAGGCAAGCAGATATCTGTGAGTTCCAGATCAGCCTGGTCCACAAAGTGAGTTCCAGGACAGGCTCCAAAGCTACACAGAGAAATCCTGTCATTGCTTCCCCACACACACACAAAAAAAAAAAACTACAGAAAAAATAAGAAATATTAAAATTTTTGATAGAAAACACAGACTTAAAAGACAAACCTATAAGAACACCATCTAAGTTTTGATACAATTTTAAAAAGCTAAGAAATCAAGAAATGAGACATTTCAAACTCTGAAAGTAAGGAATTGCTGCCAAGATTCAGAGTTAGCTTTTTTAATTTGCTGAGACAAGGAAATTTTTTTTTCAGCAAAGAATAAACTAAAGAAATTTGTGACCACTAAGCCATAATCATAGAAAAAAATTAAAAGAATTATAAGGAAGGAAGAGCAAGAACAGCAATGACATAAATCCACAGGAAAGAATAAATATTGTTGAAAGTAGTGAATAAATGAGCAAGAACAAAGAAAAAAATCAAATGTGTCAACTCATTATCAACAAGGATCTAAGATGAATACAGGACAAAGAAAAGGATGAACAGCATTCAAGTCAACCAGGAAAACAACAAAAATTACAGGAATCAGACAATGTTCCAAGAGTAATCTTAAATATTAAAGGTCTAACTTTTCAATTAAAAGGCACAGACTAGCTGATTGGATTAAAATCCAACTTATTTTAGTCTACAAGACATGCAAACTTAAAAGTTTAAAGGCCAAAATGTGGAAAACTATGTATCAAGCAAGGGGAAGGAGAAAAGAGGCTGGAGTATCTTTCTGTATGTGACAAAATAGACTTCAATCCAAATTTTGTTCAGAAAAGATTTGAAGGTCATTGCATGTTAAGGAAGGGAATAATTCACCGAGAAAATATAATGATTAAAATTAAGTATGCACTGAATATTGGTTTACTTAATTTTGTAAAATAAATGCTACTGAATATAAAGGGACAGATAGGTCTATATACAGTAATTATGGTAATATGCATAATAGAGTCTCACCAATAAATAAATTGTTCAATTAAAACAGTCAAATAAGAAACTTCAGGCTTAAAGTATATCAATGACATCTATAGGATGTTCTACTCAATAGCTAGAATACAAATTCTACTCAGCAACCCATGGAATTTTCTCTAGAACAGGCCACATTCTGAGTCATATCTAATCTTAACAAATAGAAATAAACTGAAATCATTTATGGTAATTTATAATGGAATAAATCTAGATATAAACATAAAGATCAAATATAAACATTTTTAAGAAGTGAATAATGTACTCTTGAGTAATCATAGAGGAAATTTTAGAAATCAAAAGAAAATTAAAACACAATTTAGTTGACAACAATATGCACACTTATGTAATTATTAAACATCTGATTTTTAAATAGGGTGAACCATTTCACAAAAAAGAGAATCATTTCTTTTATCAAGTTACCAACTTATGCTGTAGATAAGAAATTCCCATTCCCTTTTCATTTCCATCTCAGAATAAAAGGATTGGATAAAAAAAAAAAAGGGTTTTGAAAGATAGTCCTGGGGTTCTGTTCATCTCCAGTGTAATATGTAGAAGCAAACATATTCAAATATTCCAGCTTTCCCATATTTTATATTAAATCAAATTATTGTACCTTATTGACTTATAATATTCATGATTCAAGTAATTTCTTTAAGTAATATATGAGAGAATAAGCATACTTTAAATCATCTTCATACAATAGCAGACCCTAACCCAAAGTGTTCTAAACTACTAATGTTACAAGAAAATGAATTTCAAGAAAATTTTCAGCAAACTGTTTTACCACATTACTCACTTATGAATTTTACAGTGGGATTTCTTAATAAATGTTAGTTCTTGGTTAAATTTATTATACATTCACACAAAATATAATTATATAT
>CABHPR010115020.1:0-48817 GCA_902168415.1 Peromyscus melanophrys | reverse complement strand
ACACACACACACACACACACACACACACACACACACACACACACACACAACCATGACCAATAATAACATCAAAATAACAAGAATTAACAATATTTGTCATTGATATCTAATTATAAGTTGCTTCAATTCCCCAATAAAAAACACAGATTAACAAAATGGATATAAAAACAGGATCCCATCTTTCTGCTGCATTCACGAAACATACATCAACATCAAGGCTAGATATCACTGCAGGGTAAATGGTTGGAAAAAGATATTCCAAGCATATGGACTGAAGAAGCAAATTGGTGTGGCCATTTTAATATCTAACAAAATGAACTTCAAATCAAAATTAATCAAAAGAGATAGGGAAGGACACTCTACATACTCATCAAAGGAAAAAATCCACAAAGATGACATTTCAATTCTTAACATCTATGTCCCCAAACACAAGGACATATATGTTTCTAAAAGAAACACTACTACAGCTTAAATCAAATATTGACTCTCACACACTGGTAGTGGGAAACTTCAATGCTCCACTCTCACCAATGAACAGGTCCTCCAGACAAAAACTATACAGAGAAAAGCAGAAGCAAAGTAACATTTTAAACCAAATGAACCTAACTGATATTTACAGAACATTCCACCCAAACAAAATTAATATGCCTTCTTCTCAGCATCTCAAAGAACTTTCTCCAAAATGGCCAAATGCTTGACATACAGCAAGTCTCAGGATATAAAAGAAAATTGAAATAACTCCCTGCATCCTATCAGACAACCATGGATTACTAACAACAGAAATAACACGGAAATTTCAAACTCATGGAAACTGAATAACTCTCTACTGAATGAAAAACGGGTCAAGACAGAAATAAACAAAGAAATAAGAATTTCTAGACACCAATGAAAAAATTGTATACACAACACACCTAAACTTATGAGACACAGTGGATGTTGTGGTAAATGAAGAATTATAGCACTAAGTGCCTACATAAAAATCTCATAGTAGCAACTTAACAGCATACCTGAAATTTTAGAACAAAAATAAGTGACACATCTAAGAGGATTGGTGGCAAGAAATAATCAAACTGAGGGCTGAAATCAATAAAATAGAAACAAAGAGCAATACAAAGAATCAGTGATTGAAGGAGAATGGGGAACCCAGCAGAAGAAGGAGAGAAAAGATTGTAGGAATCAGTGGAGATGGAGAACACCAGGAGTAATATGACCCACTGAATGAACTAAGCAGGGCTCATATGGGCTCACAGAAGCAGCAAGTGTGGGGCCTTCATGGGTCTCTACCAGGTCCTCTACATATGTTAAGCCTGTTGGCTTGGTGTTTTGGTGGGACTCCTGAGAGTGGGAGCAGGTATATCTCTGACTCTTTTGCCTGCTCTTGGGACTCTTTTCCTCCTATTGTGGTACCTTGTCCCACCTCTGTGTGAGTGCTTTTGCCTTGTCTTATTGGATTTTGTTTTGTACTCTTTGGCTTTTGTCTCATGGAGGGTTGCTCATTTCTGAAGAGGAAATGGAGGAGGAGTGGATCTGGGGAAGAGGCCAGGTGAAGAAAGAGCTAGGAGTGGAAGAGGGAGGGGAAACTGTGGTGGGGATGTATTGTATGTAAGAAGAATATATATTTTTTAAAGTTAAAAACAGGTTTATTATATAACTCAGCAATTCAATGCCTAGGCTTTTACTTCAAAAGGAAATGAAGACATATTTACATATACAAACTTGTATAAAAATAATCATAGCAGCATTATCCATAATAGCTAAAAATTAGAAATAGCATATAGGTCCATCACATGGCAAGTGGAAGGATTGCTATATATCTACACAATGAAATATTATTAAGAAATAAACAGAAATGCTAACACGTACTGCAATGTATATGAACCCTGAATATGTTAAAGATGATGTAGATGATTCCACATATACAGTGTCAAGTAGGAAAATTTAGAGAAATAAGAAGCACATCAATCACTGTTGCCTACTATGACAGGAAGGATGAGGTCATGAAATGGGCAGCAATATGATTTTGAGCATCTGTCTAGATGTTTAGAGCCTTTTTTGAGTAGTTAAGCTACAAATTACCATGTTTTAGTAGCCATTTTTTGTGGCGGGCCACAAGAATATATTACAGAGATTCAGCTGTGTATTAATGCTATACTTTGACCAGCCAAGGGTCTGTCAAAAGGCAAGCCATTTATTATGAATATTTGGTGTTATCCAGCTCTTAATATTTCAGCTGTCTTCTGCTATGAAATGCTTGCATGCCCAAATAGTCTCAAATTGGCAAACAGTTCAGCTCCTCAGACCTGCTGAACTTGTAGGTAACTAACTTCCCTGCTGGAGCCAGTACTTGGATAAGGTCAAGTAGGCAAAGATAAGCTGGTGGAGAAGCATAGCTTTGCTTCTTGTGCAAAGGAAGCTGAGACCATCTACCTGCCTTGAAGCCTAGCGGTCTCCAGAGCAACAGACTGAGAACAAAAGAGGTTTTTACATATCAAGGTGGAATTTAGAGCAACATTCCTGAGGAGGCAGAGAACCACATGGCCAGAAAAAGAAAGACAGGTATTTTCTGTAGAGGAGACAGAATGGCATGACCAGGGAGAAGAGAAGAACACAGAGGTAACACAGATGGTAACGCAGAACTCTTGAGCCAGGAGTAGAGAGCTAGCAGAAATGTCAAGGAGGAGAGAATTCTGGGAAGTAGAAGGCTGAGGAGACACTGCCAGCCGCCACCATGACAAACAGCATGTGAAGATGCCGGTAAGCCACAAGCCATGTGGCAAGGTATAGATTTATAGAAATGGATTAATTTAAGCTATAAAAACAGTTAGCAAGAAGCCTGCCACGGCCATACAGTTTGTAAGCAATATAAGTCTCTGTGTTTACTTGGTTGGGTCTGAGCGGCTGTGGGACTGGCGGGTGACAGAGATTTGTCCTGACTGTGGGCCCGGTAGGAAAACTCTAGCTACAAATGGCGCCCAACGTGTTGGCAGGAGTTTCCACCTAAAACCTGAGAAAAAAGATACTAAAACGGAGCTAAAAACAGTTCCTAGTTGTCTCTCTCAAGTTAGTGGCAGCCTGCGTGTTTGAGTCACTATGGCGGGTTCCTGGCGTGCACGCTAGACCTGCAGTATGGCGGGAATGAGGCGTCTGCCAGTGGCACATTAAACTGCGTGGTGGATTTAGCTTTTGCTAGTACAAAACAAAAAAAAGAGGTTTCTGGGCTAAACGCTGCTTTGACAGAAGCATAGACCCAAGAAGGCTCCCAGAGCTAGCGGTAAATGTATCACCGCCATGTTGGGAAGCTGAGGTGGGCGGAGCCAGCAGCCACAGCACCGTTTCAGTCTTAGAATGCTGCAGTTTAAAACAATTGATTCACGATAAGACAGATTCAGATGGAACAAGACTTTAAATGCTTTAAAATGTGTGTAAAAATGTACGTAGGCTTCAAAGAGAGATAAAAAGGAATATATACAGTTATATAAAGAAATAGTTTTAAAAAATGAAGTCTTTAAAGAGACAGTAAAAGAAGTGTAAAATATAAGCCACGTAAAGATGGATATCACACAGAGAATCTGCATTGTGTTGTCTTTGGGATTCTTAACTGCAGAGAGATATTTGATTGTAAAGGAAGCTGAGTTAAACCAATATGTATATTTTAAAGATACCTTGACTTCAAAATTTGGATGTAAGGATATGTTGCTTTGGAAAGGAAGCTCTGATTTTGTTTCCACAGAAAGCCAGAGACTATGGATTTGTTCCAGATTAAGATACATCAGGTTTGACCAGCCAAGACCACCTGAAAGGTCTCCGATGACACCATGGCCCAGATGATCCAACATCCAGAACTGTTTCAAGGCAACTGGCTCAGACAATACAGCCTCATGGACTACTCCATAATCCTAAAATTTTCTTTGTGTCCCCATAAGATACAGCACCCCCCTCCAGCAGGAAGTAGTAAGAGAAGCTACACCCAAATTCCCAAATTATATGTAATTTTACTATGTTAATGTTAAAATCTTCCTTTTTGAAAAAAAAGAAAAGGGGAAGTGCTGTGGGATGGTCTGTATGTCAAACATGTTGCTTATTGGTCAATGAATAAAACACTGATTGGCCAGTGGTCAGGCAGGAAGAAGTATAGGCGGGACAAGGAGGAGAGAATTCTGGGAAGTGGAAGGCTGAGCAGGAGACACTGCCAGCCGCCACCATGACAAACAGCATGTGAAGATGCCGGTAAGCCACGAGCCACGTGGCAAGGTATAGATTTATAGAAATGGATTAATTTAAGCTATAAAAACAGTTAGCAAGAAGCCTGCCACGGCCATACAGTTTGTAAGCAATATAAGTCTCTGTGTTTACTTGGTTGGGTCTGAGCGGCTGTGGGACTGGCGGGTGACAGAGATTTGTCCTGACTGTGGGCCCGGTAGGAAAACTCTAGCTACAGAGGGAGAAGAAACAGAGGACAAAGATGAGATGAGAAGCATATGAGCTTAGTCCTTAGCAGGACTATGAGAGGAAACCAGATGAAACTGAAG
This sequence comes from Peromyscus melanophrys, assembly GCA_902168415.1. Lineage (NCBI taxonomy): Eukaryota > Metazoa > Chordata > Mammalia > Rodentia > Cricetidae > Peromyscus > Peromyscus melanophrys. Next base: position 44,288 of record CABHPR010115020.1, on the reverse strand, counting down.
CTGTGGAGATAGGATTTCATCCCAGAGAAATAAAGTAGACAGATAAAGAGCTTGGTATATCTAGATTTATTCTGGTCCTGAATGCCTGATGGAGCTGTAGCTGTATTGACAGAATTTTGTCTTAGAGGAATAAAGTTGACAGACATAAGAGCCTGGTGTATATAGATTTTTTTTTCTCTCAGCTATCCCACACCGGATGTAGTGAAACCCCCAGACCCTGGGTAGTTCTTAATTTTTGGATGAGTTTCCTTTTCCATCTTGCATGATTTCTAGATTCATAATTTGTTAAATGAAATAGTAAGCAGTTATAAATTACACCGACTGGATAGAGAAGCTTTTCCTCATTGGTTAGGATGACAGTGAAAGATTGTGCTCTTTATTACTGAATTCCTGTGTATTTTTCTTGGGGATTTCTGTAGCTGATCTACTAAGGTGATGTCTGTGTTATATAGTGAATATAAATATCCATAGCCATTCATCTTGGTGAAATGGATCCTTCAGATTTTTGAAGTAGAATTTTTGTCCTATTTAATATTTTTAAATCTGAAGTTTTCCTCATGTAAATGTCATTAAGGAAATTAGTTCTTTCTTACACGTACTTGGGCCAGCCTTTCTGAGTTGAGTTTGTTTAAAAATGAGTATGTAAGTTACAACAGGGTTGGCTTCTGCTGTATAAACCCATTCATAAATAAAAAACAAAGTCTGGTTAATTCTCTTTTTATTTTATATAAAATTAGCTATATTAGATATCTACATTATAATTAGATATAATTAGCTCATACTATATTATCATATTTACTATGTTTTATATATTTTGCTGTTGCTTTCCTGTTACCTCTGTTTAAGATTTGCTTATTCTCCATATATACTTATATGTATTATATATTATAAACAAACATGTATAAATAAAATGCATAGAAAGGCAAAAAAAATCAATAAATGAAATCACAAAAATGAAGAAATTTTACTTTTGGATTTGCTTGTAGTAGAATAATAGGAAGAAAGAGCCTGAATAGAAGGAAGTCCAACTCCGCTACTCCCCTCCCCACCCACCTTTGCTCTTCTTTGCTAAAGTTAAATATATTCATAGGATGTTTTCATTTGTCCTGAAACCTTCCTCTCTGATGACTATCACTTAGGCTGTTCTTAATCCACTCATGGCTTTCAATTCCATTATGTCAGAAACCATGAGTGTTGTAACCCTACTGTACCTATTGGTTTAGGCAATGAGTGATCTTTAGGTCAGATAATGAAATGTGAATTTGGAAAGTCAAAGGATGTACAATCTCAGGTCCTTAAGGACTTTATGTGTTGACGTCAGCATCTTGATTTCTGGAGAACTTTTAAGGATTTATTATCTCCTTGGAGATTCTCTATAACAACAGTTGGCAGGTTTTATAAAAAACATTATTTATGGAAAACATTACTTTAAGTGCTATATGTTCTCTTTTATTTTTCAAATAAAATATGCACTAGGAATACAATATCTTATGAGAAATGTTTATGGATATTTTACAAATTGGACATTAAAAGCACACCACTGTTACCTAAGTAATTTCAAATATTTCTTTAATCAAAGGCAATCACAGTATTAAATTAAGATGCCAAGGACTTAATAGGAGGTATTGTTTTAAAAAATATATAGAAACCAAATTATGCCTGCACACTAGATTTATTTATAAGTAGGTATCTGATTATTTCAATAATTCACAGCTTACTCCTAATAGGTTTTGTTATGCATTTCCTTTTTCTCCTACTTTAAATGTGTCAAAACTTTATTGAATATCTTATAATTTGTAAGAATATACATTTTCAATTTTGTCCTAGTTTTAAAATGCAGTTATTGTATTTAATGTAGTCATTGCAGCTAACATCATATCATTAATAGATTGGATGTTTTGAGAAAATATCTCACTGATTTTGTGAGTTTTTGTCTAAGTCAGAACTTCAGATCAATGACACGGTGATATCAAGGAGATGGTTCTGAGAAACACTGTAATTGTGTATATCTCCTAAAACTATAAACATTTCTCTGATTGTTTTTCATAATGAAATAATGTCTTATATGAGCTGCATGGGAAATCAGGCACAGCAGAATAGTGTTAAGATGTTGCTTTTTTATGGAATTTGTCATTTAAAAATGAAATCACATACTTCCTATTTTCCCAATCTCAAAACTCTTTTCCTCTCCCGCTTTTCTCTGTTTCATATTCGCTCACTTCAGATCAGCCTTTACAATGAAATACTGTGAGAAAGGAGCAGCAAACTTTAAATCAAATATTAAATCCCATGAAGGGGCTCTCCATGGAAATTGATTCAATTTCCAAATATAATTGATACATGCAAATTCCTCTTCTAATGTCTTTATCAGGTGCCTTAACTCAAGTAACAAGAAAATTAAAGAATATCCATTTTTCTTCATTCACTTTTTGGGTCATGAACTATAAATTATATTGGCAAACTATCCTGTGCTCTTTGTGCTTGTGAGTGAATCTGAGAATAAGAGAGAAGCCTCCGTGTTTCAGACTTGAGCATTTTCCTAAACTCCCTGTTCTAATAAGACTCCTCCCCTACTCTATAATGAGGAAAAAGGAGAGCAGCAAAAAGCTGAAGATATTAAGAACATTGCACATTTGGAAGCAGCTAGGAAGTAAAACATTTCCAACATAGATTAATGTTGTCTACCTAGGCATAAAGCTGCATTAGTAGAGCCTGTGTGGCACATGTCGTTAATTCCAGCACTCAGGAGGCAGATCTCTGAGGCCAGCCTGGTATATAGAATAAGAAGTTCCAGTACAGCCAGGGCTCCACAGAGAAACCCTGTCCTGAAAACAAAAACCAAAAAACAAAAACCAAAAAAGCATATCCAGGGGCAGAGGCAGGGGTGGAGAGTTTCAGGAGCCAGACTGGTCAAAAACAGCAGGAATACACAGGCCACAGAATCAACTAAGCAGAGCTCATAGTGGCTCCCAGAGACTGAAGCGACAATTAGGGAGTACACATGGGTCTGACCTAGGTCCTCTGCATACACACTATGGTTATGTAGTTGGTGTTTTGGTGTTTTTGTGGGACCCCTAGCAGTGAGAGAGGGGGGTGTCTTTAATTCTTGCCTGCTCTTGGGACCCTTTTCCTCATACTGGGTTGCCTACCCCAGCCATGATATGAGGGTTTATGTATGGTCTTATTGTACTTATGTTTGGTTGATATCTCTGAGAAGCCTGCTCTTTCCTGAAGGGAAATGGAGAAAGAGTGGATCTGGAGCTGAGAGAGGAGGTTCGGGGGCGGGACTGGGAGGAGAGGAGGGAGGGAAAATTGTAGTGAGGAAGAAATGAATGAGAGAAGAATAAAAGGAAAAAAAAGATGCCTTAGTAGAGATTAAGAAGAGGGGAAGCCCATCTGTGGCTAGAACAATATCGGCCTAGAACTCTCAATTGGAAATTTCCTGTTGGACTGTTTAAACAGGATTTTTTTTTTCAGGCATTTAATGTCTGTTGGATGTTGTAAGCACCAGATTTTATGATGATGCTACTACTGTTGCTTTTTCTCCCATTTGAGCCATGTCAGTCATTTCTGCTGATGCTGTAATCATTACATTTGATGTTGTTTTTCTGTCTGCTACTCACTGTTTATTCTCTATTTTGCTTGCTACATGCTTAAGAAACTGATTCAATCAAAATCAAAAGCATAGCTATCATGAATTGTTTCCTGTAGACAAGAGTTTAGAAGGCAAATATTTAGTAAGAATTTTCAGTGAATCCTGTTAAAAAGTATTCCCACATTGACTAAGTTCAGGTGTTGTGAATGAACCCTGGATATTTGACAGAGAATAGCACAGACACAGACCTGGTCCCAAATTTCTTATATGATCTCCTCTCAAAATCTAGTGATTTGTTCTTGGATCTTATAGATATTAATAGCTGTTATATAAAAATACATAGTATTTGCATATAATCCATATTCATCCTCCCATATACTTTAAATTATCTCTATTAATTATATTATATTATCTAATTCACTGTGAGTATTATGGAAATAGTTGCAATATTGAATTATTTACAAAATAATTAAAAGGAAAAAATTCTTTACATGTTTGTTACTATGACTTTTTTTTCAAATCTTTTTGATTCACAATTTGGAAAATCTGTAGATACAAAATTCATTAAACATCAACAGCATGCCTGAATGCAGGAAAACACATTTTAGCCCAGAAATAAACAAAACAGCACCAAATATAATGTTATAGGGGAAAAAAAAGAGGCCCAGAAGAAGGTATTAAAAAGACAGGATCAAACTTGCAACTGAAGATCAGGCAAAGGTTTTTCCTTTTTTAAACTAATTTTTATTTAAAGAGTTTTATTAGCTTTAACTAATGATGGGGAACACAGGTACTAACTTTTGGAGGATTAAATATATTATTTTATAAGTTTTGTTAACTTAGAGAATGTAGGCAGAATATATGAACATTTTTGTGCATTTATAGCTAATATAAATGTAAATGATATAAGAATATGGAGTGTGTGGCTTATGAATGATAATTTTATAATATTCTTTGCTGTAATTCAATATAAACAATTATTCCTTCAAGATGGTTTTTATTAATTTTAGCCGAACTCTTGTATAGGTAGCTAAACAATGATTGTAAATGACAAAGGAATAATAGAGTTTGAACATAAATATTAGTTGATATTTTCAATTACGTAGATAGAGAGAAAGTGAAACAATGTGACTTATGTTGCTACTGGATTATTCTTCAATGTAGGTGACTTTTTCCTGAGTCATATATTTGCTTTAGAATTCTGCTAGAATATTTCCTCTGTTTTTTTATACTCTTTATAAAATAATAGCTTCTTACATTTAAACTATTGTAATAACATATTTATATTCAATCCTTAAAGCCATGACATAAAATTGATAAGCTGACAGATTATTTCATTGGACAATTCCCATGATGATAATCAGCTTACAGTGGCTATGTCAAATCAACAATGTGGTAAGAGTGTAAAGTTGGGGAAAGATCTATAGTTGCCCATCATGGCATATTTCTACTATGCTTATACAATAACAGAAATATACTCGATAGTTAAATGGTATAAAATGCTGCATTTTGTTAGTAGGATAATTTATATTGCAAAAATTGTGGACATTGTATTTGATACTCTAGCACTCAATGAAAATTGGTCAAATAAATGGAGCTAAATGGCAAGACACTCAATATGGCTGAAACTGTCAAAGGCACTACAAGTATAAACAATGGTGAATAAGTTTATTGCTTATAGGTAAGGTGACTAGTTTACTGAACTATTTTGTTTGTACTAAGTCTGATATTAAATATTTTGCCTTCTCTACAAAAGAATGCTCACTTTTAGATAGTTCTCAACTAAAGCCAATAATTGTTTTATGTGTTCATGGAACAAAATCTTCTGGTTTTCCCAAGTGCCCCTCCTCATTTATTTCTTAAAGACACGTTGAACACCTGTTGTATAGGAAACAGAGACAAGGCATGTGAGCTGTAGGTACAAATAAGCTATAGTGTCTCTTAGGATATGATGGTGAAGAGGATGTGATGGGGAGGTGGATGTGGAAGTGGGGAGAACCTGAATATACAAAGTCAGTGTTCTGTAGTGAGTGTGGATTTCAGAATGTTAAAGAGTGGTCTTGGAGTAGCCTTTGGTTTATGGTTGAACAAGTTTGCAGTATCATCCAGCCTGTTGCAGTCACTAAGGAAATTATAAAGGGAGGAAACAGAACTGTTAGGAAAACTTTTCAAATATTTCACATTTTTTCCCTGACTTTGAAAGGTCATTTTTTGTGTCTTTTTGAAAAATCTTATGTTCACTTACTTGTATTCAACATTACATTTTATTTTATGTCCTAATATTTTTGTTATTGTACAACATTTATTTTGTGTTCCATTTTTAAAAATTAAAACACAACACTACTTATAGTCTTTGCAGAATATTTACAGCTCTGGTGAAAGTGAAGCAGAGTGCCATGCCTGGGTCAATGTTAGCTGAAGCTGTTTCTTAGATGCTAGTAGGCTTCTTCTGGTTCAAAGCTGTAAACAGAAGTAATATATGAAGAACGGGAGAGATGGTGAGATGAGAGAGGAGGATCGAGACTGTCTACACTGAGTTCCATTTTTTTGTTAAGGGATACTTTATTGAAGACAAGCTATTTACATTTTCAACTGCAGCAACAACACAACCACACAACTAATACTGTGTTGTAATATGCTACAAATTAGCAACTAAAATTGGCTTCTAAGTATAGTCTCTTCTATCTCTGAAGGACAAATTTCTCTACTATATGCATTAGATTTTATTAAAGTTTAAATATCTAGATACCATTTTTATTAAATTAACAAGTTTTTTATTCTTTATTCTCAAGATCGTTTCCCCCCTAGAAAAGTCTTAGCTACCCCTTAACTGGAATTTTACAATAAACTAGATCACATCTTTGTTTCATCTGTTTACCTATCATTCTATTCATCCAGCAGTGAATCATTTTATGGCTAATAATCTGTTCTTTGCTACTGCTTTGTTCTATTTTAGTCTCTCTCTCTCTCTCTCTCTCTCTCTCTCTCTCTCTCTCTCTCTCTCTCCCTCCCTCCCTCCCTCCCTCCCTCCCTCCCTCCCTACTCTGTCTTTCCAATTAAATGTTTCAGAAGCATAGTTTGCTTATTGAAGTTGTTTATTAAAGGGCACAAGTGAGTGCTTGTTAGTGGATTGGATGGTGTATGTAAAAGTGGAGTGGAAATCAAATGCTGTGCTGAGATGGAGAATCTGGAAAAATGACTAGGCTTATCCACAACTCGACTAAACTCCTTTCATAAATTAGACCTTGGGCAAAGAATGTCAACAGATGACAACACTCTGTTAGATAGCATCTCCATAACTGGCAAAGACAAAAGGAAGTCATTGCTTTTACCATGTATATGAAACAACCCTATAGCCAATAACTAGTTTACTAATAGTCACAGAGTATGTAGAGGATAAAGATTCAAATTAAAACATCTTGATTCTAGGGGTATTTCATTTTACTTTTTTTTTTGGAGGTAAAATCTCATGCTTGGCTTAAATAAATGTTTTTTATTAGTTCATCACAACATTTTATCAATAAATACTACAAGAGGTAAACTTTTAAAATTCATGTGTGTGGCTTACTTAAAATATAACATAAATGTGTATTAATTTTTAGGTGAAGAACGTAAGCAAAATACAATGTAAAATACTTCAGGTTTTATCCAGATTTTAAAAAATTAATATAATTATACCACTTCTGCTTCCCTGATATCCCTCCAACTCCTTATTCTCCCTAATTAACGGCCTCATTTTATTATTATTGTTCATGTATATATGAATAAATAAGTACATATAACCAACAGTTTTTGTTTACAATGTGGCTTGGATATTTTAAATAGGCCAAAGCTTTCTACTACAATATGAATATACTCTATTGAAATAGCTAAAATATTGTTTCTCATACATACAGAATAATTTATTGGTCACACATAGATCTATTTACTCAAGTTATATACCAGCAATAAAAAGTAAGTTTTATTGCAAAAAAAAAAGTAGCTGCATAGATAAAATGGTTAAACAAATTAAGATCACTGAACTTATTGTCATATGTTACCCCTTAAAGGTGGGACACTGAACTAATGTTAAATAAAATGACAAAAATGAATGTTTTTGAAGAAATTCAGTTGTTTTCTTTATGGCCTTTACCAGTGATATTTCTAGCTTTAGTGCTGCTTTTGTTGACAATTAGCACATTTAAATGAGTACATCAGCAAAATTTTAAGTAGCAATAGTCCATGGTTGACTGGAGCCCTTTGGAACTGCTGAAGTTAGAATTATTGAATTCAGGGATGTCAAGGTTCTTGGATAATATTCATTATAATGCTACCATTGTAAAAAGCAGCCTGTTGGTGTGATATAGGAAAATATCAGGAAACCTCTTTCTTATCAGTTAATCAGAATGTGAAAACAAATATGGCTATTTTTTAAACTACTGAGCAACCACTTTTGATCAAATTAAAATTGTTTTTCTTATAAATTACTTGTAAACATGTTTTATTTATTTTGAGAAAATTCAGTTATACTCAATTCTTAGGAATTATACCAGAATAAAATAAACAGGATACTTTTAGATACTCACAAAACAGAAGTATATTTTGATTCATTTTCATGAGTCTAACACAGACTGCTTTTTTTAGGAACAAATGCTTAAACTAAGCTGACAGCTATTAAAATCAATGTAACTCATAGCTTATTCCAGAACAAAATAAACTTCCGCACTTCTCTGCCTTTTAAGTCCATTTCAACATGAATGTGTAATTATGACATTTTATTTGTTTGAGCATAAACTACAGTTTTGTAAAATATACATTTTAGGGTCTCCTGAGGTCATAGAACTAAAGCATGGACAGAACTCTGTGAGCATTGCTCAGAGTCCAACATACAAAACACAAGTCTTCTCAAGTCAAGACTGAACTGATTTTCTCTGAGCATCAAACGACAGAGTTACATAAAGCAAGCTTGCAGAGTGAATGCAGCACTAGGTACTCAGCAAAATGCAGCACTGGGTACTCGAAAGTGAGGACTTTCTTAATCTGACTTTCGCTCCCCCTGTTGGGCATCTCTGTCCTCTCAGTATTTTATTTACTTATCCCCCATTGGAAACCTTCATCACTGAAACTCATTTCCACAGCTGCTTCATAAAATGCCTTTCTGAATTGCATGTTTTCTTCTTCCTGGAAATTTTATTGCAGACAATCTCTGGTTTTAATTAGATGTTGTTTCCACTCTTATTTATAATTTTCCTTTCAAAGGAAGGAATTGTAATTATTGTGTCTATGTGAGAGGACTTCTTCCTCAATTGCAACATTTAGATGTTGAAAAAATTGACATGTTTCTCTGGAAAGAAATGTTTTTTTGTGTTATACTTTACTCATCCTTATAGGAGGAAAATATAATTAAACCGATATTGCTATCTTCAAAATAATGTAGATTACAATTTTCTATCCCCTTTTCATATCACAGGAGTCCAGGATGAATTGAGTAACACACTTTTAAATTTCATATGCTTAAAATGAAAAGATATTCATAAGCAAGAACATTGTTTAGGAACTAAGCTAAGAAAACAGATCTGAGAATCTTCCCTCTGCTTAGCTGCCAAGGTTCTTGGTGGATGTGTTAGTTAATTACACGAGAGGAAACAACTTATGGAAGAATGGTTAATTCTGCTGCGCAGTGTTTTGGTGATGGGGCCTCAGGCTTTGATGCAGTCACTTGTAACTGATATTTGAGAGCAGTACCATGCAATCAGAAACTGGACAGAAAGAAGAACTGGACTGTAAACTCAAGGTGAACACCCACCAGCAACTGACTCCTTTCATCCTGGCTCCATCTCTTAAAGCTTCCTCCCCTGCTGGAGAAAAAGTGTTCAAATACAGGGGCCTGTTGGAGATGTTTTACATACAAATCATGGACATAGATTTCAAGTATAGACATTTTTGTATGTACTTAATCTAACTGAAATGTTTTCACTGAATTTGGGAAAATAAAACAGATCAATAAACGTAAGTGCCTGAATATTTAGGCAAACCATTTTAGACATTACTTCATCTCTAGAGAGTTTTCTATTTTTGTGATTTTATAGGGTATAATAGTACTGACACCATCTGTGATTAGAGAGGACTTGGTACATAAAATCGTACTTCAGTTTTACCAGTTTGACTTTGGGGAGCATTTTCATCTCTTTTGATTTTTTTCTATACAACATATTCCATGATTTTAGAGAAACTTTCTTCTTCACTGTTTTCCCTCCCTCAACCTGACTTACTTGTCCTCACCGTTTGGCTTCTGACGTTGTCCCTGAAAGGACTGTTTTATGTCATTTACTGTATCTTTGCTAACAGATTTGGCTGCCTGTGTTTTTCAAACTTGAATACTTGTCATTCAGTTCCATTACTCAAAATTTCAGCATAGCACAACTAATAACAAGAGGGTAGCCATGTCTCTTATCAATATATGCAACCTGAAGAGGTGCTAAGAAAATCCAAAATACTGTGCTAATGTGGAAATGTCATAGAACTCAGACATGAAGGCTAAAAACTAATAATCACTGTTAACATGAAAAATTCCAAGCCCAATTATTCCATGCTGAGAAGCTGCTACCTCAATTACATGGCCTGCCATGTAGCATTATTCATCTAGACCAGTGGTTCTCAACCTTCCTAATACTGTGAGCCTTTGATACAGTTCCTCACGTTGTGGTGACTTCCAATCGTGCAATTATTTTGTTGCTACTTTATAACTGTAATTTTGTTACTGTTATGAACCATGATGTAAATATTTTTTAAAGATAAAGGTTTGCCAAAGAGGCTGTGACCCACAGGTTGAGAACCGCTGATCTATACATTAGGATACACATTTTTCTTATTGTTAATTACACTATGGATAACTTCCAAAAATCCAATCTCCATGATGAAAGCACAACAGGTTTATATAAACACTTGCTGCCACAGCTGGAAATTAAATCACCCAGGTTGTCTTTGAGTTGAGCAGGATCAAGTGTTCATGTAATATACTGAGATGTAATGAAAATTGGCTGTGCAAATTTTGGAAGGGCTACTTAAAGGGGTGATTAAGTTGCATAGAACCTATTTCATGGAATCAGGAAATAAGGGTACCGACTGAGTAAGAATAGCTAGCTTGTACCATGAAGTGGGAGCTGTTAAGATTAATGTAACTAAGTAAAAGAAGTTGTGTTTCTAGTTACTTGTGGATTTACTAAATCAGGACAAGACTGTTCTTGTTACAGAAGAAATGAGTGAAGTGCTTTATTGGAAAGCAATTGCTTATTTTTAGTTTCTGTGACTTACAGTTCACCTTAAAAGATGCCATTTTTTTTTACAGCAGAAAAAACGGGACTTTGATGTTATTTTTATTTAAGATATGCTGCAAAGATAGATCTTGAACTTTTGGGTTGGTTTTCTGCATTTATGTTGGGATATGGGTCAATACTGTGGGAAATCTGTATGCCGCCTAGTGTTGAAAGACATTCTTTAGGTTTTATAAACAGAATGCTAAAGTGGGACCTTTCCCTTTTTTTCCCAGGCTCTTCCCTCATTCCTGACCTATTTTTTTCTCTCTCTCTAGCTTACATGTCTCCAGAGGCTTTAAAGTAATCCTTGATGTCTTTTTGTTCTTTAAGGACATCTTCCAATCAATTACCAAATGCTATCAGTTTAACCTTCAAAAAGCTTGTAATTGCTCTCCACCCCATTTTTATATTGCTCTATCTCGGCCCTTTGTGTACCTTGCAGCAGCACTGGTTCCACATGGTACTGTGATCTGTCTCCCCAATTCCATGTGCTCAGAATGTTTCATTGCTTTCCAGAAATAGAACATGCAAAGTAGACACAATAATTTACTATTTCACATCCATTTTCCATCATTCTTAGTAGTGCTGACACTGTTTCCCCATGAGTTGTGTGGTCTAGGGTAGCCTCTGTGTCCTTCAGTATAGATATTGAAACTTATGAGACATAACTCTGGCCAACCTGTCATCCTCTACCACACACATGGGAATGAGAGTAGCTCACTGAAACTAGTTCTTACAGCAAAAAAGGCCTTGCGGCTTCTTGCTCAGTTTCCCTTTACCTTAACTCCCTTTACTTTCGTTCATTGTGTTTTTCTAAGACAAAAAAAATAATAATAATAATTTCTATTACCTTCCTAAAGCTAGCTTTTTAATTTGATTCTGATATTTGGAATTTTAAAAAATTCAGTGTACAAGGCTGGGGAGATGGCACATTGATTAAGACCACTTGCTGATCTTGCAGTTGACCCAGGATTTCATACTCACATGGAAGCTCTTGCTTTTCCCGATCCTTGCAATTGCAGTTCCAGGGGGCCTGGCACCCTGTTCTGGCCTCCCCTAGCACCAGACATGCATATAATGCACATATATCCCTGTAAACAAAAAAATAAAAAAATAACTCTTAAAATTTTTAATGTAGAATTTCTGTTCTTTCCTTTATCCTAAAAATCTTTCAGTTTTTAATGTCATTTTATTGGCTTTTTCAAAATTCACATTTGATTTTATTACTGTCTGCTCTGAATCTTTTGTTTGTTTTGTTTTGTTTTGTTTTGTTTAGGCTTATTTAGAAGATGTTACTATAGTCCTTATCTTTGGAGTATAATATTTTTGTCAATTTAATTTTTTTTACATTACTAAACAGATTGGTCCTTCTCTCCTTCCATTCTTTTGTTCTTTTTTCATTTTTCTTCCTTTTTTTTCTACTTGCATCTTTTTCTTTCTCTACCCCTTTGATCTTTGTATTTTTCAAATTATGGCAACATCCAGTCTTACAGATTTTCCTCAAGGCCTGTGATAGAACAGAGGCTTCAACATATTCAGCTGCTAATTCCACCATACGCAGTTAGAAACTGTAGAGATACTAGTTGTTATTTCTAGAGTTTGTATACTCGAAACATAAACTTCTAAATATTGATGCTTTGGTATTATAGCTATATTTGTTCTTGTACAAAATAGAACTTATAAGAAAGCCACTCTTTAAAATCTCTGAGGTTTTTTTTCTAGCCTAATGACCTTCCTTTAAAGTTTTTTCTCTTTTTTTTTTTTTTTGGACCCAGGAAAGAAGTCATTACATTTTAATACAAGAGAGTAATGGATTCAGGTTTATTTTGTAACCTGCTTTTTCTTCATTCTGATATTTTGCAATTTTTAAGGAAATGCACATGTGTAATTAACTTTTGCAGTATTTACACATGGGTGCTGAACCCGGATCCTCTGCAAAATGAGCAAATGTTAATACCCACGGAGCCAGATCTCCAGCCCTGTACACTGGATTTTTAAAAATTCCAAATATTACAATAGGATTCACATGCCTTAATATATTCCTTCTTCTTTTCTTTATTATCTGATTTTAAGTGTTCATTTGATTTTATCATGCCCACTTGACTTTAGATCATTTTCATATCCTAATCTCAGAATCAATTAACCAGTAACTCAACTACATTGGAAAATTGCTTTCTTTCTCATTCCTTGTGCCTCAAAGCCCCTTATTGATACAATTATATACCAGGACACATTCACAGTGCCAGAGGTAAGGATGAAGAATTTCTTAGGCTCATAATCTACGTGTTTAAAACATTACAGGAGTGCTTTTGAAGGAAGGAACTAAAATTACTAATAAAGAAGTATAAACAGAAGTAGGCAGATGACTGCAATCTTGTAACAGTGTAATGACATGGAATTCAAAGTAGAAGAGGAGGAGATGATGGTGTATGGCCAAGAACAAACAAAAAGCATCAACTATGCACACATGTCCAACAGTATGAGAGACCATTATAGAGGAACGTTGCTAAGGACCATCAGGGACTGCCTGGCTTTGGTTAAAGCAAGGTGATTTGGATAATGTTCCTGCAGCAGCTGAGGATAAAGATAATTTGCTGATGGCTTAAATTCCAGAAGTCCCAGGAATGGGTATCTAGTTATTCTGTGGAAATGTGCCACTAGACTTGACAAAAGATCAATACAGAGTTAGAATCCAGAGGCCGAGAAATGACAGGTACTGCTAAGTTTTTTATTGTGACTGATGTGACCAAGGCTAAAAGCTTAGTACTAATTGAAGCATATGAGTGGCTTTGAAAGGGGAAGAGGAGATTACGACCTCACCAAGGAACAGGCAAGTGAGCTGAGACTCCAAGCCAAGAACAACAAAGGGTCTACTTGATAGGCTTTAGCTAACATCCTAGCTTCTGCTGCAAGAGACTGTCACATCTCCTTCTTGTAAGGCTGATCTTTCGGAAGGCAGGGACCCTTGCTCCCATTGCTGGGAGCTTGGCTTAGATCCACTGGTCCCTGCAAATGACAGCAGCTGGTGCAATTCACTGTACTCCTTTACATGTGAAAATACCACGGGACCCTCTTTTTCTTCCAGTAGTGCTCTTCAGGCTTAGGCATCATCTCTCACTTATCCCTACCCTCTCCCAGGCAGCTTTCCTATTATTTTCTTAAGAACATGTTATAAGAACTGCAGACATAGGTCATTTGGAAGAATATATGCTTGAATGCAAACAGTCCTTATTTCAAACTCCAGGACCGCATGAATGTAGTATGATTGTGTACACCTGTCATCACAGCACTTGGGAGATGGAAACACAAAGATCAGAAGCTCAACGTTAACTCAGCTACAAAGTGAGTTCAAAGCCAGTCTGGGCTACTTGAGAACCTCGCTTGGAAATGAACAAACACATGAACAAAAAAACAACAAGCGAACACAACTGTGTACACGTTCACTTCATTTCCCTTCTTAACCAGTCTCTTAAAACGAGAGGAGTAATAGCTCTAGTTTCTCTTTGCTCCTTCCATTTTAATTATAAAGAACCTATTTTGGAGGGTGGGTGAAATTTACCTTAATACTGTGATATTTTTGTATTGCTAAAGCCGGGTCCTTTCTATCTGCTTTGTGGATGCCTCTTATTGAGGAGGAGAATGCTGTCTTCCTGTAAGGGAGGAAAAGGAACATAAATTACCAACATGTCAAAATGATACCCAGTTGCCTCTTTTGACACAGAACAAAAAATATCTGAAAATCAACTATATGAAGACGACAAATTATATTACATAAAAAGTAAAATTTTCTGCACTGTAAAACAAAAATTAAGCAAAATAATTAAACACATGAAATCAAAGAATTAAAAAGAATCTATATTGTGTGTAACAATGGACTAATATTTGTAAACATATTTTTATACATGAGTAAGATAAACAGTGAGTCACTGTAAAGAAAATAAGGAAGAAAGGGGAAGAACATTAAGTCATCAGAACAAGGAAGAATCAAAATGTGCATCTTATAAGTAGATCTAAGGGTGTGTTATTCTCACTAAATTGTGCACTTAGAATTAGTCTGTTAGCATAGGCAGGAAATAATGTTTTCCATTTCTTCAGAGTGCCAGAGACCAAAGGGTTCAGGGGGACCAAAGTAAATTAAGTAAAAAAGGAGCATTGTAGAGGATGAAGGAAAATAATCTTTACATATTATTGGTAAGAATATATTGAAATATATTCTTTTATACTATTCATTTTTGGTGAAATCTATTTGGCCTCACAAATATGGAAGAAAATTTAAATATCATAATATTTTACTAACATCCATTCTGTAATTATTTTCATTTGTCCACATTTGTTGTGAATTTGTACAGCACAGTCTGTTTGCACCCACAGTGTTAACGAGGGCCTAAAATCCTGTGCTGGACACTATGTATGGTGTGAGAGCTCCATGGCCCAGTGCCAACTAAAGTAACAAGCTGGAAGCACAAAATGTGGAAGAAATGTAATGGGAGAAATTCATGGAGTCTATTTAATGAGCAAAGGAAATTTATTTGGGGGTTAACCTACTACCATGGGAGATTTATCATAGGGTCTGGGAAAGCTGAGCTATGTTTCACACTGATTGGCCTAGTCCAAGATCTCAGCATCCAATATCTATTCTGAGGAAGTAAAGAAGGAGGCCTGTTTTTGCATCCCAGGTCTTAAGGGTCCCCATTGGCCACGCCCCAGGGGCAGGTACTTCAAGGTCATAGGCAGGTGTAGCAGTTAGACATGTTTCTTTGAGACTTGTGGTGAGAGCAGCATATCATGGGAGAACACTTGGCACAGAAGTCATTAACCTAATAGACAGAAAGAAAGGCAGAAAGAACCCACCTCCCACAATCCCATCCACGAATATTTTGCTAAGGACTTGTCCCTTGAAGCTTTTGGTGGATGTTTGTGGTATTCTCTTATCTTTCTGCCTCACTCTGGCTAGATTGAAATTCCTGGGATCAAGCAATCAGGATCCTTCTGAGTTTCTACTCGGAATACTTAATGCTTTGTCCTTTTGCTTCTGATCCTCTGGTTGGTTGTCATATCTCCAGGAAGAAGGAAAAAGAGCAGTGTCAGAGCTGTTGGCATTAGCTGGCGGCAAAGCAGAAACGTTCTTAAAGTCCTCTTGGGAGCCTTCTTCGCAATAGCCTTGTCTGGAAATGAGCCCTGTGGCACCCCAGCAGGAGGGCTGCAGAAAAAGAAAGTGAGACATTGAATATCTTCAGATCTTTAAAGCACTCCGGAGCTTGATGATATGTTGGCGTTCCATAAAATATCTTTATTTTCTTAGCAAGTGATACGGGTCACAATAGATACTAGGTAGCTAACTGAGAAATCTAACACGGACACTATTTGCATTTTAACAGAGAAAAAACAAACTCTCTACTAAATGTAAATAAAAGTACATTTTGGGTAGACATCTTTGTGGCCTGATATTTTCTCAAAGATATGTTGGAGAATGTGTGTGGGGCTTGCTGCCAACTCTTTGTGATCCTCCCTCCTCAGCGATGAGATTACAAGCATGAGCCACCACACCTGATTGCCAACACTTTATTTTTTAAGGATTTTATCATTTTATTTATTCTTCAGTGCTTGGGATTACATTCATGAACCTACCCGTGCTGGACAAGAGCTCTACGAGTAAGCTACTATTGATTTAAATATCACCATTAAAAGACATTCATAAAATTACAACACTACCTGCTAAAATATGTTTGTAAAATATTTTTCTATTAAACATTTGTGTTTTTGAGGGGACTGTTTTATTCCACTTACTATTAATATGATTTGAGCAATTCTTATAGTGTTTTCCTTTCAAAACTGTATATGATGAAGAAAGACATGACATGTAGATACTCCCTTGGGTACAAGAGACAAATCTTTGGATCTGAGGAATACATGTGTGCTCTGGAACAAAGAGATTCATCTGACTTCTGGCAATATCTTTATTTTAATGCCTTGGAAATTTGGTATTATTATACATTTGGGAGGTAATGAAGGATAACCATTGAATTTTTTTAAGAAAATATTTCAGAGAATGCTCAATGTTTAATTTTTATTTGTACTGAGCAAGTAATAAAAAGCCCCAGTTCAAAAAATAATGCATTATTTAAATAGTGCCAATCACGGAAGTGCATACATTTCTGTCTTAATTAGGGTTACTATTGTTGTGATGAAATACCATGACCAAAAACAAATTGGGGAGGAAAGGATTTATTTGGCTTAAGTTTCCCCATCATAGTCCATCACTGAAGGAAGTCTGAACAAGAACTCAAACAGGACAGGAACCTGGAGGCAGGACTTCGTGCCCAGGCCATGAAAGGTTGCTGCTTACTGGCTTGCTCTCCCTGCATTTTTATAATACCCAGGACCACCACCCCAGGGGTGGACCTATCCACAATGGACTAGGCCCTTCCACATCAATAATTAATTAAGGAAATGCCATATAGTTGAACATTATGAAGGCATTTTTTCTCAGTTGAAGTTCCTTGCTTTTAAATGACTCAGTCCACTGTCAAGCTGCAATAAAACTAGCCAGAGCAGTATCTACCCAGAAAGTGTAGTGTGCTTCATAACATGAGTCTCAAACATGCGGATTCTTGTCCATAGCATACAAAAGATGCTTCTGACCCTTCTGCTAGTTACTCTGTTAGTTTTAGTGTTGTGCTTGTACCAGTTTTTTCTACTTGATCATTGTCTCAAAAAAGGAGGAAAAACATTTTTATTCTGATTTCGTTGCTGCTCAGTTAAACTGATAAAACCAAACTCCCCCCATCTCTTTCTCCCTCTTTTTGAATTAATGTACACTTAACTTCAAATTTGGTGAGTAATGTTCCACATAAGTAAGCAGACTGACTCTGTCATTGACTAGGAAAACTGATACACATAGAAATTAAGGTACCTTTACATCATTATTTCCTGTCTTTGTATTTTAAATAGGCATATCCTAAAAATATTCTTTCAAAACAGCAGTATTTGAGAGATTTTTCTTGTGAGTAATAAGAACAAGCTTGTGTTGAAATTCTAGAAATGAATAAAGGGCAGGGAATAGCCAAATTAAGAAGCAATCAGCTTGTGCCTGGCACCACAGAGGCCAAGTGCATCATATGCCCTAGGGGAGAGTGTGCTGCTATTATTCTAAATGGACAGAGTATTAAATCAGCCCCTAATGAAGTGCCATTATACCCACTGATTAGTGCATCTCTCATACCATATCAGAGAAGCTTCTTTCTTTGCAGTAGATGACGACTGACACAGAGATACACAACAGGTCAAAGTGCAGAGACTTGCTCAACCCTCCTCTCAAGGCTCAGGTATCAATGAGGAAGAGGGATAAAAAGAAAAGTTATGAGTTAGAAGCAGCGGATGCCTACAGCAAATCCCAGGTTCCTAGATATACACGGCAGTTACACATTCTGTGCCTATGACTGTTTGTAGAAGTCCCGTGCAAGATGACGCCAGGGAAAATACCAGGATGGAGAGAGGAGGAGGTCAGGAAGTCTAACCACTAGCCGAGAAGCTTTTTGCAGTTGATAGCTACTGGGAGAAAGAGAATCAGTTTTCTTCAAGAACGCGGCCACTCGTTCCCCATGGTCCAGGAGATGGCCCTATACTTATGAACATACTGGCAGCACGAGGTAATTAAAGGGTTTAGGTAAAAAAATTAGAGAGATACTACAGGGAATATTGGTGGTGTACAGAAGAGAGAAATTACAGGGAGAGTAAGGGGTGGACCTCATAGAAGACGTTATAAGCATGTCTGAAATTCTGCCTATAAAAATGTAAATAAAGAAGAAAATGACCCCCTGCCAAAGAAAAAAAGTGAATTATTGTCATTACTATGTTCTTTCAATTTCATAAAAGTTTAAATTTTCTAAAATATTTTGTCATTTCTTTTAAGTAAGTATCTAATTTAATATTGGAATATAATTTGACTGTTGTTAATTTTACTGCTCTAGATAATAAAATGTCATCAGAACATTTAACTTGAATATAAATTAGAGGAATCGACCATCTGAAATTGCTGACTTCCTCCAAGCATATATAAGTTTAAACAATAGTAGACTTTTTCAATTTATGTGACTAGTATGCCATTTTATTAAAAAACCTACATACCTACTTGAAAATATTATAAAATCTTTTGTTATGAAAAATGTCTCTGTGATTAATATGAAGAACTGAAACATAAAAAAATCTTTTAAGGAAACAATATTGTTGAAATTAAAAAGGGAGAGTTGAATCTCTAAAAGGATAATGCTAAAAGTCCTTCAAACTCAAACTATAATCTAAATGCAAAATTTAATAATAAAATCACACATGATCCTATTATAGGAAAGAATTCAAGGAGTGGTGCAAATGCCAGAAAGGTATTAAGAAGATCAATTTTTTTAAAGAATCACCTAGCTGAGTCTGGGCTTTAGCAACACCACTTTAGTTACAAATGAAACACTGAAAAAGTTCAATCAATAATATTGTTAACCCAGAATCCCCAAGTGTTGACCTCAATGAGTGGTAGGATGAATGCACAAGTTAAGCTTACTTACTAGGCGTTGGTATGCTGTGGGATGTCTTTCTGCATGTTGTGAATATGTGTTGCTCTGATTGGTTGATAAATAAAGCTGCATTGGCCTATGGCAAGGCAGCTTAGAGGCAGGTAGGAAATCCAAATATATGGAGAGAAGAAAGGAGAGCGGGGAGACACTCCAGCTGCCACCAAAGGAGCAGCAAGATGCCAGCAGACTGGTAATGCTACAGGCATGTGGCAACATATAGAATAACAGAAATGAGTTAAGTTATAAGAGCTAGTTAGCAAGAAACCTACCATAAGCCATACAATTTGTGAATAATATGAAGCCTCTGAATGATTATTTTATAAGCGGCTGTGGGACCACAGAAACCTTCCAGCTACACTGCTATTTGTTTAATTTTTAGCTACTAGCAGGTCTTCAGATTTAAAACAAACGAACAAACAAACAAACAAACCAAACTCGAAATAGAAAGAAAAAGAATAGTCCTCTGGAAAATTCATCTTAGTACTATGTTGTATGTAATTATTTTGTGCCTTGAACTTAGGTACTTAGGCAGCCTCCATATGACAGCTCTTGGTACTAGGAAAAGGACAGACTTCATTCAAGGATGACAAAAAAAATTTCCTAGTATTAATAGATATAGGCTACATTTTACCCAATTGTGCAGCAGCACTAGGAAAATATTAATTATCAACCAACTAGTAGGGAGAAAATGCTTAAAGTTTATTCATTTAATATTGATTAGACACTAGAAAGCGTACTGAAACCTTTTCATTGCAATCATTTAAAACATGGGCTGCCCAGATGGCTTAGCTGGCAAAGGCACTTGCCATGCAAACCTGAGCTTGATCCCTGGCACCCAAATAAACATGGGAGGATAGAACTGGCCACAGCACTGTAAGTTGAAATGGCACATATCTACACAATAACAATGGCAAGAATAATATAAGAGCAACATTCCAAAAGAATTCAGAATTTGAAATGTTAAAAACGGTTGCTTAAAGAAATTCTAGACAAATTATTATTCACATGCATCACATTGTTTTTAACTATATGGTTTTAAAATTTGGTTACATTTCACAATAAAACTATGGTAATACACATGTCATCTCAAAGTGCTTATCAGAAGACTGTTATACTTTAAAAAGCAGTAACTGTGGGTTCTGCATGAGCTCCTTGAGAAAGCTTTCATGCAATAATTTTCTTTACACTGTTTGCTGGGTGTAATAAAACTGCCACATGAAACCTGGCTAGTTCAGTTCTTCCAGAGGACGGTGGAACTTATACTTACATGTTTTATATTTCTCTAATAATTTTTGTTTCTTGTCTGTCATATAATCTTACTGACTACTATTCTCTAATATAAATTTTCATTGCAAATAAAGTATCTCTTTTTGTTTGTTTTCATTTTGTTTTTTGAGACAGGGTTTCTTTGGGTATCCCTGGCTGTCTTGAAACTCATTCTGTAGACAAGGCTTGCCTCAAACTCAGCAATTCACCCATGTCTGTTGAGATTAAAGTCCTGCACCAGCACTGCCTGTTTGAAAATGGAATATCTTAATAGTGAGCAAAACCCTCCAAACAAGTGGCATACTTTGTTTGAATGATATTTAGCTGCCAATTAAAGATCTCAGAGGAATTACCATTATTTGTGTTGTTTATTTCTGCTCTTTCAGGGGGCCCGCCACCCAGCTCGCAAATAAACCACACACGGGCTTATTCTTAATTATAAATGCCCAGCCTTAGCTTAGCTTGATCCTAGCCAGCTTTCCTTAACTTAGATTAGCCCATTTACCTTTTGCCTCTGGGCCTCTCCTTTTCTATTCCTGTATACCTTTGTTTGTTTCTTACTCCACGGCTGGCTGTGTAGCTGGGTGGCTTGCCCCTGGAGTCCTCCTCCATCTTGTCTTCTCCTCCCAGATTTCTCTTTCTATTAATTCTTTCTGCCTGCCATTCCCGCCTATCCTTTCTCTGGCCTCACCAGTGGCCGTTCAGCTCTTTATTAGACTATCAGGTGTTCTAGACAGGCACAGTAACACAGAGTTAAACAAATGCAACACAAACAAAAGTAACACACCTTAAAATAATGTACCCCAGCAATTTGTCTCTATAAAATAATACAACTTATTTTTTACTGCAGAATATATTTTTTAATAAAGTATATTACTCAAAGTTTCACTGCTGTGCCAAAATTACTGACATAAAGTTCCCCTGCTGTGAGTGTGGAGTAAAGCAGAAAGAGCATGGCAGCTTGAGCATTTGTCAGAAGCTACTCAGCTATAGTTATACAAGGGGAAAAAAGCAAACAGGATGGGTAAGAGCTGAGATAGGCACACCACCCTCATACCTGCAAGGATCTACTTTTTCCAAACAAATCCCCCCATTCTGCAGCAGCTCTACCTAGTCAGACTGAGTTGTTTATCTTTTGATGGACCGAATCATTGATTAGATTGGATCTCTCATAACCTGATTTTTTTATGGAAGCATTTTCACAAAACACACAAAGGTGTAATACCCCAGGCACCCACTAGTCTTATCAAGTGTACAAGATGTATTAGCCTTTGAAAGTTCACCACTTATCAACTTTATCTCCAAACACATCTCCATAAATTACACCTGTTATCCAAATATAGACAGTAACAAGGTCATAATCTCAGCCCATCCAGTATAACTATCCAAAATATAATCCAAGGTAGATGAATTATTTGCCTATACATCAACAAATTTAATGATGGTCAAAATGAAAGTACAAAGTTTCCTCTGAGGAGGAGCCATTGAACCTCTTAACTGAGAGTCTTTAGGGAGTGGGAGAGGTACATTGGGATACAAGGTACAACATCAAGATACAAGGGGACAGCATAAGCATTACTAATATGAAAGAGGAGTGGTGAGACAGAAAGAATATAAGGGACCAAATGAAACCCAGCAGGACAAATACTAAATTCCATTGTATCATTTCCGGCACCTCCAACCTCCTGAGCTCTCCTCTGTATTTTTGCTTCACTGTCATGTCATCAGGCATCACCACCTCAGAGACTGCCCACTAGTCCTTTGTTCCTACCATGCTTTGCATTTCTTTCAAATCCTCCACAACATTTCAACATTTACATTCTATATTACTGAGAAAGTAGTTTCACATTGACCAAGATCAAGGTCTGTTGATCTATAGAATTACAAAAGAGAACTCTTAGATCATGGCTTCATTGGTCTCTGAGAATATCAATGATGAAACTTGAAGAAGCACATTCCTAAGTGACTCTGTGGGGAATGATACAAGAATATAACCAACATGGAATTCTGGTGTCCACATGCGTATGTACAAGCACTTGAATGGACATGATACACACATATAATACACACACACACACACACACACACATGCACACACACAAGATGACATGACTTCATTAACCCAAATTTTATGAGTGTTTCCTACTAAGAATAATACTTTTATAATATTCCTAGACCTTTGAATTTTTTTTGTAATTCTCACCATAAATATGGCTAAAAGCCACCTAGAATGTCCATGCTACAACCTGAAGACTGACTCCCTGAAATTTACTGTATCAGATTAATTCGCCTATATCTTTAAACTTTATCTCTCACAAAAGTCTCAAGGCATAGACACAATGAAATGAAATTTTGTCAGATTTTAATATAAACATCCCCTAGCTCAATTCTTAATAAAGTCCTTATGCTTGTCTTAAACCTCCTTATTGTATGTATTTCTCTGAGTATTCTAATCTCCTGAGTTCCCACAAGAATTTCTCCTTAAGCTATGGTTGCATCATAGTAATCTTCCTCAAGTCCAAGTCTCCAAATATTTAAAAAAATTCCCAGAAGTCAGTTCTAAATGCTGCTGAGCCATATAATCAGGAATAGTTATAACAATAACCCTACTTCTGATAGAAGTTTTCTTTGTTAGAATTTCATTTCTGAGACCAAATTCTTGACCAAAACAACTAAAATAAGAAATACTAAATTTGGTTATAGTTTCAGAGATTAAAGACTCTGGTCATCTGTCTTTAGGGCTTTGAGTCTGGAGAAATATAAATGTCATGATAATATATTTATGTACCAGATGCTGCTTACTTCATGGTAGCTAAGAAGGACAGATAGTAAGTCTTGGACAGAGTTAATCTACTTTTAAAGTAGTACTCTCATTGA
Organism: Peromyscus melanophrys; assembly: GCA_902168415.1. Lineage (NCBI taxonomy): Eukaryota > Metazoa > Chordata > Mammalia > Rodentia > Cricetidae > Peromyscus > Peromyscus melanophrys. The sequence goes on along the minus strand of CABHPR010115020.1, from coordinate 20,691 downwards.
CCTGATTTCTCCACATAGGTCCCACCTATTTGCTGAGAACCTATTTGAATTTTGAATCAATCAATAATTCAAACCATTTATAAGTTTGTGCTTCTCATGATCTTTGGAAAATGCCTTTCTATACTTCTTCTGAATTATACTAACCTCTAAGTCATCTTTAAACATAATAGTATTGACAACTAAGATTAAATATAAAAGACTAAAATGCAAAAGCCCTGAAAACATTTATATAAATTAAGACATAATGGAGCATAAGTTTGAGTAAGACTGAAAAATATTTTGTATTAATTTAGATGCAACAAATTTTAGAGAAAAGATGTTCCTTTTTAATCAGCATTACTTTCTAAGAAGTTTTCTGTTCTGGATTCTGGCTATGTAAAATTATTGAAAGATGGAATTGGTCCCTGTTTTTAATAAATCTAGAAGAAAAACAATTGCCAGTAAGAACTACAGGAGGATATGAAGTGATGTGATACTGTCAAGACACACCATTAAATCTGATATAAAAATGAGTGGAATGAAACAATGAAGTCTTAATAGGAAGTTACATCAAAACAAGTACCCATCTGAAGGCTTAATAAACAAATTACCTAGTAGTAGGAAAGCATTCCCTAGACACATCTAGGCAGAGGAAAGGGTATTAATGAATCCATAAAATATGAGAAACATAGGACCTGAAAGAAACTGAAAATAGTCTAATATTGGAAAATCAGTTGCTCTAGTGGGAAGAGACAAGTTTTCTGTTCTTACTACAGCCATTTAATGCCTCATAGGAAAGAACAGTCCACGGGAGTACACAGTGTTTCCTGGTACCATTTATAGTTTGTTGCCCTGCTGACCCTCTCTATGCCTAACCACCAATATGGGCTCTCTATATCTTTTTTTTTGCTTCTAATATTTTTGATTAGTAACCAATGAAACTTTAAAGATTTTTATAAAAGTCTTTGAAATTTCATTGTGCTTAATTCCTCAGGGTATTTTAGAAGAATAAGATAGCCTGGTAATGAGCTAATTGTTTAATTTTTTCTCTCTCTTTTGATGGGTGACTTATTGCTCCATTTCTGCTTAGACTTTTCTATCCATGCTAGATTAAGATGACTTGCAAGGCCTTGTGATCTCAGTTCTCTGATAGACTCAACAAAAGTTATAATTTGTGTCTCCAGTAACTATTCCTGTGGTAACATTTTATTTGTGCTGAAATGTGGTGATATTTTATTTGTATGTTAATAAATAAAGTTTGCCTGGAGATCAGAGGTCATAGCCAGCCATAAACAGAAGTCAGGTGGTGGTAGCACATGCCCTTAATCTGATCACATGGCAGGCAGTGTCTCTGTGTGTTCCAAGACACAGCCAAGCATGGTGACCCACGCCTTTAATTCCAGTACCAACCATAGAGACCTGGAGGTCTATATAGACAGGCAATGATGAAGAAGTGAGGTGGCTGGGCTAAGAGCCAATGAGAAAACAGAAGAGCAAGGCAATAAAGGTGCAGGTTAGACAGGAAGAAGCTACAGTGACATGGTGAGCTAAGGTTAGTTGGTGGCTATCACGCTGATCTCTATGGCTTTCACCCCTGTATTTGGCTCTGTGTTTCTTTTTTTTTTTTTTTTTTTTTGGTTTTTCAAGACAGGATTTCTCTGTGTAGCTTTGCGCCTTTCCTGGAACTCACTTTGGAGACCAGGCTGGCCTTGAACTCACAGAGATCCACCTGGCTCTGCCTCCCGAGTGCTGGGATTAAAGGCGTGCGCCACCACCGCCCGGCTCTGTGTTTCTTATTTAATAAGACTGTTTAGAAATTCATCTACAATTCCCCCATTCTTACTATTAGAGTAATGTTATTTATGATCTTCTTTATTCTAAATAGATGGAAAAGGTTTGTGTGTGTGTGTGTGTGTGTGTGTGTGTGTGCGCGCGCGCGCGCGCGCACATGCATGTGCATGGTGTACTTAAAGATAATTATGGAATAATTTTTCTCCAAGAGTGAGGCCCTTAATAAATTAGCCCACCCCAAGTGGTCAGCAATTTGCTCTCTCTCATTTTTAAATTGAAAATAGATTTTTTTCTTTCAATATATTCTGAGTACAGTGTCCCCTTCCCCAACCCCTCCCAGATGATCCCCACTTGCAACCCACCCAAATCTACACACTTTTGTTTACTCTTTCATTAGAATACTAAGTGATATCTAAAATAATATTAATAATAATTAATAATCATATAAAATTTAAAAAAAAACAAATCAGAACAGGACAAAACAAACAAAACAAAAATAGATAAAGTAAAAGCACAAGAAACATACACAGATGCAGAGACACCCACATTTGTACAAACAGAAATCTTCTAAAGACACAAAATCAGGAACCATAATATATAATCAAAATATCTATAGTGTAAAACAAACAAAGAAAATATACAGAGAAAGCATCATGACACTAAAACCCTCCAAAAATACTATGTCTTCATTTTGTGTTGGCCATCTATTACTGAGCATGGGGCCTGTCCTTAAGAATGGTTTGTATACCCAATGAGATTCCTCTGCAGAAAATTATTTTTTCATTTTAGAGCGGACAATAATTGGCTATGGATTCTGGGATACAGGTGGGAGCTTGTGTCCATTTCCCCTCTCTGTGCTGGGACCCTATCTGGCTCAGACCTGTGTAAGACCTGTGCATGTTGCCCTAGTCCCTGTGAGCTCATCTGTGAGATGGTCCTGCTGTGTTTGAAGGCCTTATTTCTTTGGAGGTTGCCACCTGCTCTGGCTCTTACAATCTTTCTGACTCTTTTTCCATAGGACTTCCTGAGTCCTGAGGGGACAGATTTGATGGAGACATCACATTTAGGACTGAGTGTTCTGCACATTGTCCAGCTGTGGGTCTTTTAGTTCCCATCTGCTTCAGGAGAAAGCTTCTCTAATGATAGTTGAGCAAGCCACTGGGGTTCTGCATGCTTCTTGTATTTTGACAGAGATCTTTTGTTTAGCTTAGGGAAATTTTCTTCTATAATTTTGTTAAAAATGTATCAGTGGCTTTGACCTGGGTTTCTTTTCCTTCCTTTATTTCTATTATATATAGATTTGTTGTTGGGTTTTTTGTTGTTTTTTTGGTTTTTTTGTGTTGTTTTGTTTGTTTGTTGTTAGATTTTACTTCTTTGACTGAGATACCTGTTACTTCCATCTTGTTTTCAGTGCTTGGGACCCTCTTTCTCATAATATGTTGATGAAGCTTGCCTCTGGGGTTCCTGTTTGAGCTCACAAAATTTTCAATTCCCAGTCATCTCAGTTTGGGTTTTCACTAGTGATTCTATTTCTACTTTTCTGTCTTAAACTGTGTTCTTCATTTTATTCCACTGTTTGCTTGTGTTTTCATAGATTTCATTAGTGGGTTTATTCATATCCTCTTTAAGGTTCTTGAACATATTTCTAATAGTTATTTTGAAGTCCTTGCCTTATACTTCAAATATATTGCATTTTCCAGAGCCAAATATAGTAGCATCTGGGCATTAGTGGAGATATATTGTCCTGGCTATTATTGATTATGTTTTTATACTGGGCCTCTAGTTATCTGGGTATGGGGTGTTTATAATTCTAGGTATTGATTAGTATTGTGATAGATCAATTAAAAGGTGAGAAAGGTGAGAAAAATAGTAAATTATTTTTCTAAACTATGTTCAAGGACATGAAGTAGTATGATTATATCCAAGGTACATGATTAGGTTTTATTGTAAGAATGGGTGGAATTTTCTCAGTGAGACCAAATCTTGTATGACAGCATGGAACATATAAAACAATATGGTAGACTGTGTCAAAGCAGCATTTTTAAGAGTGGAGAAATGTGTATAATACATTTAACAAAGATTTAGGAGAGATAATTGCTACCGCTTAACAACTAATTAGGGATAATTTCCTGTGGGATTTTTTTCCTAATGCATAGAGAGAGAATTTTATGCCACTGGATCTTTTCTTATTTTATCTGCTTTTCTTTCTTTTTCAAATGCAAATGATGTTATTATTTTAATTAATATATTGAAACCAAAGAATAATCTCAACCTGTCAGTTCAGTCACAAACATATGTTCTTATGTTGTCAATGCAAGTATGTCCTGGCACTTACTTTTTCTAATTATAGATACTTCTAGTCAGTTACTTAAAAAAAAAAAAAAAGAATCCAAACTGCTCAGATACTTTTCTTTTTCTTTTTTCTTTTTCTCTGGAAGACATCAAGCTTTGACACCATGATCTAACTTGGAAGCACTCACTGGAGTCTTGGCATATATTTGGAAAGCTTTATCTCCAAAACCCAGCAACAAACTGAAGCTACATGTAGATATTTCAGTTTTATCCTAGCAAAGAAAACAAGAGTCAGATACTAAAATCGTAAAAACACTTTCCTCCCTAAAATTTCTTAAGAGGATATTCAGTATAGAATTAGATTCAGTTATAAATGCAGTGTGGAAGAAAGGAACCTTATAGGCAAGGAGTCTGGTAGGGATCATTAGATAGAAATTTAATAAAAGGAAATACCAAGAGTAGGGAATGATATTTGCTAAATTGACAGAATAATATTTTTTTTCTGAAGGCAGGCCAGGGTGAGCAGATACTACCCAGGGTACAATGGGAGATGAAGAATTTGATCAGATATGTAAGGTAATCAAATGGCAGAGGAAAGATTTGGCTAGATTGACCTCACAGGATTTTTGCTCATACCAGAAGATATGGGGTCAAATATGAGAGCATAAAGCCATTGGATTGAGAGAAATAGTCATAAAAACTTATGTTTGGTTGAATGAGCTCATCATGTCAATTCACAGTGGCACATCTGACTTCTTGTATAGGCAGAATCCTTAAACTTTTTATTTCTGTAAGATTTGTTCTGTCCTTAGGAATTTTATAGCACTTAAATTAAAATCAATGCATGTTATTCAGTAAGCTTAGCATCAATATCCCTTAAATTGGTTCAGAGTATTTCTACAAATCATGATGAGCTCGAAAGAATCAATTACTATTTCTCAATATATTAAAAAAAGATACTATATCAGAAAAGTATCTTCACTTTCAGATTTTTATGTGGTCATATTTAATTTGGTGCCTTCCAAAGAATGGCATATTAATTGAGGGCCAACTTGGCAGTGCATGAGGCTCTGACTGTTTACAGCTATGCAATCTGTCATCAGAAACCTGCGTCCAACTCAGGATCCATGGCCCTCGTGCTGAGCGGGGGTCATGGACTGACAAGTCAAAGAGCGATGGAGGGAGAAAGGAGAGGCTGATTAATTAAGTTAGCTCAGGAAACATCCTCTGCATATTATCCCTCATTAGCTACCCAAGGTTCTTAGACAATTCCCAAATGAAACATGTTCTCAGAAGGCAAGAGTAGGTAGAGGGAACATTTGAATTGTTTATCTAAACTTTAATTACAGATGTCCTTCCATCTCTTCAGACTCTGCACTGCTTTTGCTTTGGTTTGAAGTCTGGGGAATTGCTTCATTTTTGACCTCACTTTGGCCCATTATTGGCTTTGGGGAGTTGAATATTAGATGGAAGCCTTTGGATTCTTCCTGGACAGCGTTATTTTAATCCTGAAAGTCCAAGGTCTGAAATTCTGTATGTGAACCAAAGTTCTGAGAGGAATAATGTCTTTCACTAAAGGTTCTGCAAAGGTAAGTGGTTGATTAGTATGTCAGTGATGTTGAAAGGCAGAAAAGTCACAAATGTATAACCAGATTATCTCGGGGTATCTTCAGTCTACTTACTAGGCATCATTGCCTTACTCAGTACCTGACCTAACATCTCTGTGAGCATTATGACTATACCTCTAGTTCTAAACATCCAGAGGTCTAGGAATGCTGTCAGAAAGCACCTGGGGCCTATTGAAGAGTTTTTCTGCTTACCTGTAACCTTTCTACGTAATATTTCCATTGAAAGGTGCCTTGATTTATGATTTTGTTCTGTCATTGTCCAAAATTCATCAGACTAGTACATTGGAACATGGAACTTGAGGTAGCCTAAATCCGTGTCCCTGGGCCAAGGTCACTCATATATGGTTTGATATATAATAAACTGTATCTTTTTGGTGAAAGCTATGTTTTGCTGTCTATGTTTGTTACCAGTAGAAAAAAAAAAGAAACCCAAAAGAATGTTATTGGGAAAGCCTAAATCAGGTTAAAATAATAAAATTTGTTTTTTTTGAAGTGTATATAGGATAAATAATAATTCAACACAATAGCATTAAAATACATTATTAAAGCAGGGTTAAGAAGTCATAAATGAGTAGAAAATTGCCTTTTGTTTCCTTTGCGTTTTGTTATTTACTAAGGAAAGGTGGGACTCCAACTAATTAAAGAGAAAATGAAAATTCACTATATGAAAGTTCAAAATGGTTTGTTTAAAAAAGAAGATAAGTTTAAAGCAATAAAAATACATTCTACCTTTCCTTTATGGGATTTTTGATCTCACTCAGCTGTCAATCATTCTCATTATTTTGGGCACATTTTCAAACAACCTTAAATTGTTCCCACAGTGGCAGCCAAACTCAATAAGCAGTAAACCATTGAAGACTGTGTGATTTCACCAGAGACATTAAGCAGTGGAGTGGCTTCTTGTTAAGAGACAGGAGGCAAGAAACCTCAATGGGAGCTTTCAACACAGAAGGAAAACATTCTCTGTAGTTTATTTGCAACATAATGATCTGAAATGACCAACAACTGCAATGAAAACCTTCTTGATTTGAAAAAGAAACAAATTATTTTAGCATGCAAAAATTTGTACGTTGAAATGTGTTTGTAGTGTATTCATCTGTTTTGAAAGACGTGGTAATTCCTTGGATAAAAGGCAAATTAGTGCAGATTTATTTAATTTCTTTTAACATTTACGCATGGTATATCTTAACTGGAACTGTTTTCTAAGATGCTGCCTGGTGGCATGAAAAATACAAATAAATACTTTGCCAATAATAGTAGTTACATGGCTACATTTACATTATAAAATTTACATTCTCAAAAATTTTAGTCAGGTATTCTTTTTGTACTTCTAAAAATATACACCAACATTTTTCCTATTTGTACCTAGAACCAAAGTAAATTAAGCTAAATTAAATCTAATGTAAATTTGAGGTGAATTTTCACCACTCTAGCTAGAGGCAGTGGGACCTGGGAGAATGGAGCTGAAAAATGGGGCAGACTAAAGTCTCATGCAAGAGCTGGCTTTATTCAGAGCCTCAGACAATTTATCCTGAGGGTTAAGAAAAGGTCACATGAGTAAAGTTTTCCTGCGTTCAGACTGTATACAATCACAAGGACAAGCCACTGATAGCAATATCATGTCTTCCCATAGCGGTATATAAAGGATAGCTTAAACATTTAATTGGATAGCAACAACAAACAATAATGAGTAACCTGAAGTAAAGTCACTCCTATTTGTTACACTTGGAGGAGCACACAAACACGTTCCAAGAACAGGTCTGTGCTTTGAAAAAAAATTGACATCACAAGACTCTTGTTTTCACAAGCACTCAGAATTCTCATATGAATCCATGCCTGGACTGTGATCTGACTGTCGACTATTTCTAATAAAGTGAAATTTAAATGTATGTTTATTTGGAAAAAAATTAAGTTAGTAAAATCTAACCCAAATAACAAAGCTGTAAACTCTCCTATTGCAAGCTCTTCACTTACGGTGGGCAAATTAAAAATGAAACTTCCATTTAGTTTGTAGGTAACATGATTTAAAAGCTAATGTATATGTAAGTTAATGCCTTATTGAATATCATTTATAATTCTCTTTTAATATTCTTCCTTTAATTTTTTCTTTTTGTTGAATTTTGGAGATTGCATCCAGATTCTCTCTTTCCATCTCTCCTTTATATTTTTCTCATATCTTATCAAAGTGATTTTCTTTGTAGTTTTATTACATTAGTGTTGGCAAAGTTGTTTAATTGTGTGCCTAAAGATTCATTTTCTTAATATTTTTAGCAAATATCTCATGAAATATATCAAGATGTGTGAGTAATAAATAACAAATCATGAATACATCAGACTTTAAAGCTGACTGCTATTAAAGAAATTAGTTTCATAATGAAGCCAAAATGACAGCAACATTACCATCCTAGCCACAGGTTGAAATATCGTTAATGACAAATATAAAATGTGGATTGTGTTGTGGGGTAATGCTTTTGTATATTGGTTTAATAAAATGCTGATTGGCCAGTAGTCAGGAAGTATAGGCAAGATAAGCAGACAAGGGAAATTCTGGGAAGAGGAAAGCTGAGTTAGCAGATGCCAGCCTGCTATCTAGGGAGCAGCATGTAATGACACACGGGTAAAGCCATGGAACACTTGGCAACATATAGATTAACAGAAATGGGCTGAGTTTAATTGTAAGAGCTAGTCAGTGGTAGGCCTGAACTAATGGCTGAGCAGTTTTAATTAATATAAGCCTCTGTGTGTTTATTTGAGTCTGAGTGGCTATAGACCAGGCAGGACACAGGAAAACTTCAGGTACAGGACTGCCTTTTGTTTTTTAACTTAATTAATTTAGTGTCCATATCAATAAAGTAATGACAGTATAATCTTATATATCTTAACAAATAAAGACAATGTTAGATATCAACAAAAAATTAATATTTTATGTTTTTCAAAATAATCAAAGTAAATCACCACTTTCCATATAGTTAGTGCTTCCCATCTGTTTTCCTACCTCAATATACTATTCCATTTATAAATACTGTATTTATATAGTGCTTGATTTTCAAATCCAAGTACAAGAAACAGGTAATTAAACCTCTTAAAGCAACAATACCATTTTTCTATTACATTAAAGAATGCAAGTTTTTGTGGACAAAATAGTAATACTGGTAATTAAATTTAGCAGATAGTATTTGCAATCCATAGTTGAGAGTCTTGAGTAGGTTGCTTCTTTCTTATTTGTTCTTAAATAATTATTTGTATATTCTAAAATAAAGTGTGTGTTTCTATGTCCAGCATCATCAAGACTAGACTTCCTCCAGGTGAGACGGATCATGAGCATCCCTGAAAATTCAGCACAGTCCTACTCAAGACAACGCTTGCTCTCAGTGAGCATCCTTGGCAGAACCTGCAAAGGCATGATGTCTAGAGAAGCCATCACGCCAGCTGCCATCCTGTGAAATGGCAGTCACAAAGAACACAGACAAGAGTAAGTCCCTGGATGATAGCCCTGTCAGCATTTGTGAAACAGGCTTGTTGAGATCATGTGTTTGTTGACACATGGGTACTCCCCAGTTAATAGACAGTCCAATCCCCAAAACAGGTATTTAATATAAACAATGTATTTTTACTCATCATGCAAATCAAACCAATCTTACTTTTAAGCTTGGGAGAATATTTTTGGACATGAAATCAGAGCCAAATTCCTAAATAGGTCTTTAAAGTAATAGCTGTTAGACCCTTTTATATAACTTCATATTTCAGTGTTGGTGATTGTTATTCTTAAGGTATGAATGTCTTTTGTAGTCCACAAATGTTATGTTCAGTGGATTCATTGGCAGGGATTTTATGTACGCACTGTGGTTTGATTACTAAATCTCTTGTTCAAATTATTTTTAAAAGTCCAAATGAAATTAGTAGTAAAATTATTTCCTTAGCATGAATTCCCAGTGGGCTTAGAGGTGTTCTGAGGTAGATCCCTTCTCCATTAGGTATAAGATGGTTTGGCCAAGAGTAGAGAAAGTATCAGTAATAAGATTACATATTCCTTTTTTGGATTTATTTATTTATTTAACTTTATTTTATTTATTCTTTGTGTCTTTCACATCATGCCTCTTGATTCCATTCATTTCCCTGTCCCTTAGCATCCACCCTCTGTCCTTACAACCTCCTCCCCAAAGTAAAATAAAATAAAATTTAAGAGAGAGAAAAAAAGAAAGAAACAAGGAAAAATCTCATTAAGGAAGCTGTAGTGTGACACAGTGAGTCATGCAGTAAACGGTTTTATTCATATATCTTTACTTGCAAGTGCTCACTGCAGAGTCATTGGTCTGGTTCCAGGCCTCTGGCTTCCGCTATATCAACGGCTGGGCCTTCACTGGGACTCCTCTTGGATATCCTGTTGCTGCCCTGTGTCATGGAGATCCTGCAGCTTTGGGTCTGTTAGGCTGGCCCTTTCACATGCTCCAGCATATCTGCCCCTACCCCTCACTACTGCAGCAGTAGGAAGAGCAGGCCCTGCACCTTGCCTGGGCAGCATAATAGAGCAGACCCTGTTGGCAGAGGTGAGGGTGAGCCATCCCCGAAGTTGTGAGCATGGGAGAGCTATCAGAGAGATGCCCCTCCCCTTACCCCTGCCCCTCACTGTCTGTAACGGATGAGGGAGCTGACTCTCCCCCTTAACAGCTGCATCACTCAGGAAAGTGGGCCCTTGCTCCTTGTCTGAGCTGCACAATAGAACTGACACTGTTGACAGTGGCGTGGGTAAGCTGGCCCTGAGGATGTGAGAGTGGGATAGTTGGCCACACCCTCCTTGTCTGCCTTGTGATGGTGAGGACAAGGGAAAGATGACCTCCTCCCCCTGCCCCTGTCACCTATGGTGGTGAGGGTGCTGACCCCCTTATCAGCTGCAGCACTCAGGAATGTGGATCCTTCACCTTGCCTGGGCAGCACCACAGAGCTGACCCTATTGACAGGGATGCAGGTGAACTGGCCCCAGGTGTGCATGGAAGATCTGGCCCCGCCCCTCATCTGCCATTGGGTCGTGTGGGTTGGGGAGAGATGCCCTTCCCCCTCCCTGTCGCCCCTTGCAGCCTGTGGCAGGTGGGAGTGCTGGTCCTGAGATCATATAGCAGGAGAGATGTCCCTGCCCCTCACCAGCTGCAGCACCCTGGAGAGTGGCCCTTGCACCTGGCCTGGGCAACAGGGTAGAGCTGGTCCTGAATGTGGAGGTGCTGGAGTGCAGACCCTGAGAGCATGAAAGCAGAACTCGCCACCCCCTTACTCATTGCTGCAAGGGGTGAACTAGCAAGGACAATGCTGGAGAGCTTTGTTTCTTGTTTTTTGTTTTTTGAGAAACCTTCACGCTGATTCCTGTATTGGCTGCATTAGTTTACACTCCCACTGGAAACATAAGGGTTTATCTTTCTTCACATCTGTTTGTTATCTTGATGAAAGCCATTTGAACTAGGGTGAGACACAATCTCAAATGTCTTAATTTGCATTTCCCTGTAACAGCTAAGGATGTTGGACATTTTTTTCACATATTTATTAACCATTTTTGCTTCTGTTAAGATATGACTATGGAATTCATTATTTCATTTATTAACTTTCTTTGTGCATTTAACATTTGCAACTCTTTATATATTGTAGATATTGTGACATTATCTGTTGAAGAGTGGGCTAAGATCACTTATACTTTGTAACATGGCGCAACACTCTGGTAATTCTTGCATATACAGAAGCTTGATAATTTCACCCTGTCTCATAAGCCAGTTACTGGGGTTAATTCTCTTGCTATTGTAGGAACTTACAGAAAGTTCATGCTAATGACTGTATCTAGAAATTTTGGGCCTTTTATTAAGGTCTTTGAACCATTTTAGTTGTATTTTTTTTCTTTCAGGATAAAAGATAAGGGTCTAATTTCTATCAACGTAAAAAACTGCAATCACATCAAAGAAAAATGAGATTGTTTATTTTGAAGCTAAATGTGAAAGACCATGACCCAAGTTTCCCAAAATACCACATTCCAATCTAATGACAATTTACTGTAAGTTTTGTAGATACATAACAACAGAAAGTCATAAATGAAAACACATTTCAAGTGGAATCATCAGGAAGACAGGTAAGAGAAAAGTAGGGAAATACTTTGTCTAGATTTCAGATGGTCTGTGATGATACTTTTAGCTTTCTGGTTGATGAAAGCTTGTGGTCTGTTACTTTACTACATCCTAAACCATCACATCCACATAAATCATGGGGCTGTTCACTCAGAGAGCCTACAAATAAACCTAGTGGAGAGGTGAAAGTCCTCTGCAACGGCCACTTAAGACACTCAGGCGAGAAATTACAGAAGAGCATGACAGAGCGCTCATGTTCATGGGTTGGCAAGATTTTGAGAGAAATAACTATTCTACAAAGCACTGTACACAGATTCAATACATTTTTGGTTCCACTTGACCTCAACTCTGTCTTCCATCCTCTCACTGTGAGTCTGTGTGGTCATTTACCAGGAAGGCAATGTTTCATGGACAGACCACTAGCTGTTATCTTGGTTGTTAATCCATCCAGTTACTTTTCCTTTCTAATGGTGAGTGGAAATCATTTTCCATTGACAGTGTTTTATTAATTTCTGTTGCTTTGTTGGTTGCTGCTCTGGTTGGTGGTTAATAGTTAGCCCCACCTCAACCCCGTTATCATTTGCAGCTGCAGGTTTTCTATGTTGAACAGAACACATTCTTTTGCTCACCATTTCTCTCATGACATTTACTATTTCCTGTAGACTTGTGAAAGAGCAGTCTGTCTTCTTCCTCTGTGCATAGTATTCTTTTAAATATGTATGCAGTAGTGGGTGGGTTGTCACCAGCTGCCTTAGGTTGTGATTTGTTATGGTGGCTTTATTTATATATCAATTTTAAGAGACAGCTCTGCTAGATATAGAAATCTTGGTTGACGGTTACTTAGTTTCGGAGCTTGAAATATGTCATCCCATATTTTACAGGCTTTGGCATTGCTGAGGGGAGAATTGATATTATTGTGATGTGTTGGCCTTTGTATGTGAGCTGGCAATTTTGTATTGCTACTTTAAATGTATTTTCTTTGCTTTATAATTTTAAAATCTTGTTTATAATGTATCATGAACAGATTTTTCTTTCACCATGTACATTTGGTGTTTTAAATTCATATACATTTGGTGTTTTAAATAACTCTCGTTTTTTCAATATCTATCTCTTTCCCTGGATTTGGGAACTTTTCTGTTGTAATTTTATTGATGAAGTTGCCTATGCTTTTAGACTGTAGTTTCAGTTCTTTCTACTGTATGAACAATTTTAATATATTTTCTTTTTAAAAATTCATATAATATATTCTGATTATGGATTCCCTTCTCCCTATTTGCCCAAGTTCCTCCCCACCTCCCTCCTATCCAGATTCTTCAGTTATAGCCTCCCCACACTAGTTCATCCATAACTATATATGCTATTTCCTTCTCCTATGGAGACCTAGCCCTAAACTCCATGGTTCTATGGATTTAGTCAACCATTGAATTATCATCTAATATGCACATATAAGTGAATATACCATATTTGTCTTTCTGAGTTTGGGTTATTTTACTTAGGATCATTTTTTTTTTGTCTAGTTACCTAAGATTTTTTTATGATTTCTTCTTTTTTATGGTTGAGAAATGCTCTATTGTGTAAATGTACCACATTTTCATTATCCATCCATCTGTTGAGGAACATCTAGATTGCTTCCAATTTATGGCTATTCTGAATACAGCAGAAATTAACACAGTTGAGCAAGCGTCCATGTGGTAGGATAAAGAGTCCTTTGGGTATATGCTCAAGTGGAATAGCTAGATCTTGAGTTAGATCAATTCCCATTTTCCTGAGGAACCACCACACTGGTTTCCATAGTGGCTGTATGTACCACGAATCTTAAAAGGTCTTATTAATAAAATCAAACCTTAGCCAGGTATTGGGGTGAACACTGAATGATCAGAGAAACAGAAAAAGTCACAGCTACCACACCTGCCAATTCCTCAGCTGATCCTGTTTCCTCAAACTGGAAGCCTCTGTGTCCTCATCTGAATGGTTGTCAGCTGAACTGCTGCTAAAAGACTAAAAGCTTAACCCAGGCTCTAGTTCCTGGTCCTCATGCCTTATATACCTTTCTGCTTACTGCCATCACTTCCTGGGATTAAAGGCATGAGTCATCATGCCTGGCTGTTTCCAGTGTGGCTTTGAACTCACAGAGATCCGGATGGATCTCTGCCTTTGGAATGCTAGGATTAAAGGTGTGTGAGTGCCACCATTTTCTGGCCTCTGTATCTAGTGGCTGTTCTGTTCTCTGACCCCAGATAAGTTTATTAGGGTGCACAATATTTTGGGGAACACAATATCACCACAGCTGTACAAGTTTGCACCCCCAACAGAAATGAATGAGTTTTCTCTTTGCTCCCACTCTCAAAAACGTGAGTTGTCATTTGTGTTATTGATCTTGGCCACTCTGACTAGTGTCCTATGAAATATCAAAATAGTTGTGATTTTCATTTCCCTGATGACTAAAGATATTGAACATTTCTTTTAATGGTTTCTCAGCCATTTGATTTTCCTCCTTTGAGAATTCTCTGTTTTGATCTGTACCCCATTTTTAAATTGCTTTATTTATTTCATTGATATCCAGTTTCTGAATTCTATATAAAATTTGGATATTAGCCTGCTATTGGATGGGGAATTGATAAAATCATCCCCCACTCTGTAGCCTGCCACTTTCAAAGAAATTTGTTGGACTTTACCTCATAGAAGTGTTTAGTTTCACAAGGTCCCGTTTATTCATTGTTGACCTTTGTGCCTGTGGAATGGTGTTCTGCTAAGAAAGTCTTTTGCTAATGAGTTCAAGGCTATTCCCCACTTTCTCTTCTTTCATGTTCAGTGTATATAGTTTGAGTTGTTTAATTTAATCCATTTGGAGTTGTTTTGTTCAGGGTGATAAATAAGGAATATTTGGATCCTTTTGCATCCAACCATCCAGTTTGAACAGTATCATTTGTTAAAGATACTATCTTTGTGCAGTATGTATTTCTGTCTTCTTTATAAAAAATCATGTATCCACAGGTGTATGGATTTATATCTGGGTATTTGAATTGATTCCATTGCTCCACATGGCTGTTTTTGTGCCAATATCATGCTGATTATTTCTTTACTATAGCTCTGTAGTGCAATTTGAAGGTGGTGACTCTGATACCTCTATCAGTTCTTTTATTATTCAGGATTGTTTTAGATATCCGGTAATTTTTGTTTCTATTTGAAGTTGAAAACTGTCTTTTCTAGATCTGTAGGGAATTGTTTTGAATATTAGTTGATGATTGAATAATTCTGTAGATTGTTCTTGGTAAAATGGCTACCTTTTCTATATTAATCCTACTGATCCATGAATATATGAAATCTTTACAATTTCAGAAATCTTCTTCAATTTCTTTCTTCTATGTCTTAAACTTTTTACCATGGAAGTCTTAGACTTGCTTGTTTACCATTATCCCAAGATACTTTATTTTTTGAAGCTATTGTTAATGGTGTTGTTTCCTTAATTTCTTTCTCAGTCCATTTGTCCTTTGTTTATTGGAGGGCTACTGCTTTTTTGTGAGTTAATCTTATATTGCTCTAGATTACTGAAGATATTTATCAGCTGTAGGTGTTTCCTGGTAGAATTTTTATGGTCACTTACATATACTATCATATCATCTACAAATAAAGATACTTGGACTTCTTCCTTTCCAGTTTGTATCCCCTTGATCTCCTTGATTTGTCTTATTGCCCCATCTAAGACTTCAAGCACTATATTGAATAGTATGGAGAAAGTGGACAATCTTGACTTGTTCCTGATTTCAGTGAAATTTGTTTGAATTTCTTTCCATTTAAGTTTATGTTGGCTATGAGTTTGCTATAAAATGACTTTATTATATTGAGTTATATCCCTTGTATTCCTATTCTCCATATTAATTTCTACATGAAGGGGTGTTTGATTATGTCAAAGTTTTTTTCTGCATTTAATGAGATGATCTTTTTTTTGTTTTTGTTTTTTCTTTCAGATTGTTCATGTGGTAGATTGCATTTATCGATTTCATATGTTTGAATCATCCCTGCATCTCTGGAATTAAACCTACTTGATTACGGTGAAATATCTTTAGGACGTGATCTTGGTCAGTTTGCAAGTACTTTACTGAGAATTTTTACATATATGTTTATTGGGGGATTTATTAGGGCAACTCCACATAGTTAAAAAGGAGGTTTATTTTGGGGAAACTTACAGCCAGTAAAGGGGTTGGTTACAGGATCCAGGAGAGGTGAAGTGCAGTACAGCAGTGTTCTCTGGAGACCTCTGCTTGGTCTACCATCCAGTATCACAAGGAACCAAGAGAGCCAGCATATCCAGATCTCAGGTCTTAAGGGCTTCTGTCTCAGCTCCACCTCAGAGGCAGTTCATAGGTAGGTGTGGTAGTTACCAGAAGCCTCACTACATATGTTCATAAGGCAAACTGGTCAGTAATTCTCCCTTTTTTTTGAGTCTTTATATAGTTTAGATATCATGGTTTGTGTGGCCTCATAAAATGAATTGAAAAAGATTCTTTTCGTATCTATTGTGGAATAATTTGAGGAATATTGGTGTCAATTCTTCTTTGAAAGTCTGGTAGAATTCAACCCTGAAACCATCTTGCCATGGTCATTTCTAGGTTGTGAGATTTCTAATTACTGCTTCTATTTCACTAGAAGTTATAGGTCTATTTAAATTACTTATCTTGAATCAACTTTGGTACAGGGCATGTATCAAAAAATTTTTCCATTTCTTTTTAGATTTTCCAATTTGGAGTACTACAGGTTTTTAAAGTATGTCCTTATGATTTCTACATTTCCTCAATGTCAGTTATGTTCCCAATTTTCATATTCAATTTTCTTAATTTGAATCTTTCTGCCTTTTGGTTCATTTGGATAAATATTTTGCCAATCTTATTGATTTTTTTCATTGAAATATTTCTTTGTTTTATTGATTTTTCTGTATTTATTTTTGTTTCTATCTTATTATATTTGGCCCCACGTTTGATAAGTTTTGACCAAATACTCCTTTGAGAGTTTTTGAGAGTTCTGCTTTTTGTACTAAAGCATTCAGGTATGCTGCTGTTACCAATATGAGATCGCTACAGTTTTTATGTATGCTATGACCTTGGGGAATTGAGAGCACTGATGTTGAGACTTATCGATGAACAGTGGTGTTTTCTGTTATTTTGGGCTTGTGGTACATATGTGTATGTGGTGTGTGTGTGTGTGTGTGTGTGTGTGTGTGTGTGTGTGTGTGTGTGGTGTGTTTTCCTCTCTTTTGATTTGCTCATCTGGAATTATTTATTCCTTGTTTTATCTTTGGTGTGGTTAACCTCTTTAAGTTGAAGTTTTCTTTCCAGTGCCTTTTGTACAGCTTTAGGGTCTTTTGAGATGTCAGACATTATTCTAATATGTCTGCCTTTAAATGTTACTTGGTCTTTTTCCCTTGTAGCTTAATAGTATTTCTTTGTTCTGTACATTAGTGTTTGATTATTATGTGTCATGGGGATTTGGGGGGGCACAGTCTATTTGGTGTTTATATGCTTCTTGTATTTTGATAAGCATCTACCTTTTTAGGTTAAGAAAATTCTCATCTATTATTTTGTTGAAGATATTTCTGTGTTTTTTGTGTTGGTTTCTTCTTCTTTCCCTCTTCCTATTATTTTTAGATTTGGTTTTTTCATTGTGTAACAGATTTCCTAGATGTTTTGTGCTCTAAGTTTTTTAGATTTAACATTTTCTTCAACCAAGGCATCCATTTCTTCTATTTTGTCTCCAATGCCTGAGATTTTTTTCTTCCATCTCTTCCATTGGTGAAGCTTGACATGGAGGTTCCTGTTTGATTCCTCAGTGTTTCATTTCCAGATTTCCTTCAGCTTGGATTTAAAAAAAATATATTCTATTTCCACTTTCGGGTCTTGAACTGTTTTATTAATTTCATTCCAGTGCTTGTTTGTGTTTTCATTGATTTCTTTATGGGATTTATCCATTTCCACTCTAAGTTTTCTAACGATTTATAAAGGCTATTTTAAGATCTCTGTTTAGTGCTTCAACTTTGTCTCAGTTCTCAGGGCTTATGTTAATAGTGTTTGTTGGGCTCTAGTGAGAACATATGGTCCTGGCTATTGATTGTGTTTTTATTTTGGTGTATAGGAATCTGCATTTGAGACAGCTGTAATTCTAGGTGCTGATATCTGGTCTTATCTTTGTTGGTTGAATGTTTTGTTCTTTATTATTTTTATTTTTTATTTTATTTTTTTTTTTGGATTTTCGAGACAGGGTTTCTCTGTGTAGCTTTGAGCCTTTCCTGGAACTCACTTGGTAGCCCAGGCTGGCCTTGAACTCACAGAGATCTGCCTGCCTCTGCCTCCCGAGTGCTGGGATAAAGGCGTGCGCCACCACCGCCCGGCTTGTTCTTTATTTTCTTTTGCCTTCTCAGGTTCTTAGGAATGTGTGTGTGGTGGCTGCTTGTTGCCTGGTAGGGAATGACTTTTTGATCTTGCCAGATGTGGCCACTCAGGGTTCTGGTTAGAATGTGTTTCAGGGTTTAGAAAAGCAGACACTTGGAAATGGGGATGGGTTTGAAATGGGGTACTGAGGGGCTCCACAGGAGGGAGGAAAGCAAAGTGGGCTGTTTCACCAAGTTCTGCTCAGTCCCCTCGGAATGGGGGCAGAGAGTGAGTTGAGGCTACAACAGGCAGTCTGCTGCAGAGATGGGGATGAGTGTGGAGGACTGGAAATGGAGAAGTGGATAGAAGATCTGAAGCTCCCCTAACTGCTTGCTGGTCTACTTACTTCTCTGGCAGTCTTAGCAGGCTGATCCCTAGTGAGTGTCTGCTGAAGTTGGGGCCTAGCACAATGGGATGAGTTGGGAGGAAGGTTGGAGAATTGTGAGATTAAATGGAGATGGGGCCAGGCAGGGAAGGGAGGCTGTAGCAGGTGATTTGCTTCAGAGCTGGGGGTGATACTGGGGATCAGCTTTGGAAGAGAGGAGGGAGTGGTGAAGATTTGCAGTGAGCATATCTGCTTTCCTGGCCTGTGGGTTTATAGGCAGTTCTTGGGGCAGTTGGGGGCTTGGAGAAAGGGATGAGTTCCAGGAAGGAGGTTTGAAGGAGAAGATTTGCATGAACTGCTGCAAGAGATAGGGAGCAGAGAAGAAGAGGAGGCCAAGGCAGGTGTTCTGTTACAGAGCTGGCAATGATACTACTCCATGGACTTTTAAATTCTATCTGTTAATCATATCTTGCAATTCTTAACACATTCTTTGTTCTTTATATATGTTTGAATATATTGTCTCCACTTTGTCCTCCCTGTTTGTTGAAGACGTGCTTTCTAATATGCTTTTTATTTGATTACCTCTTGTTTTCAACATTCCTTTCATTCTTTGCAGTTTCAGATTTCTTGCTGAATTCTGCCCCTGCATGTTTTTGAAATTTGCTAACTGTTTAATGCTCTTTGACAAGTTGCTAACTGTTTAATGCTCTTTGACAACATTCTTTTTTTTTTAGTTGAAAATACTTCTTTCATACAATATATTCTGATCAGCTTTTCTCCTCCCTCATCTTCTCATGTAAGTGCCCGCGCCTACTAAACCATGGTCTCCTGATTATGACTGGTGGGAATGTCATCTGTCAGGTGTGGGTAGGAGGGGTCACAGTAAGACTGAGGCTGTGACAAGTTATTGCAAGCAATCAGATTGTTTATACCCTTATCAGAAACAATACAATAGTAGTGGCCAGGATAAAATGGCGTTTGCTCGCTTTATGAGGTATGCAAGATTAATGTCTAAGACTAATTGTTCTGTGAAGCTTCGATATGCTTTGCTGAATTCTTGGGAACACAGAGATACAGAGGCAGCTTGAATGCTTTCATTGCCTGAGGGAGAGCCTCAGTTACTCTGTGTTCCCTCTCAAGGCAGCTAGACCAGGCCAACCCCATGCTCCACACTGCACACATCCTTCCACCCTCCCTACGCATCAGTCTACCTGATTTGATTTCCTTACTTCATCTGTTTACGTTAGTCCCAAATATGGTCATCGGCCACTTAAAACATTGAGACTGAAACTTTGCTTCCAGACTTGGACTTTAGTTATTGTATTAATTTTGGCTCCTGGTATTGAGTAATGTGAGCATTCAGATATCTCAGAATAGCTTAGAAATTAACCTGTTTTCTCACATTTTTGTGATTTTCATTATGTTTTATTTATTTGTTGGCATGTATATATGTTCTTCAGTTTTTTTTCCCTAGCACTTCTTTTGTTCGTTTAAATTTTAGTCTTCCTAGTCAGTTTTCTTTAATTTGTTTTATTCTTCTAGGCTCTATTTAGGAAGGAAGTTGATTACAGTAACAGAGTGATTTCAATACAGTAGGGATGAGGGTCAGGGACAGTAGGACTAGGGTACTGACTGAGAAAAATAGAGCTTATAGATTTTTACAGGTAAGAGTGTTAACAATGAAGTAAGAAAAATGAGAGGGCGTGAGGATGAGGAAAGCAAAGAATGACATGTGAATGAGAGGCAAAGCACCCTCTTACAGGGATGAGAATACAGAGGCAATATCATGGAACAAGTGTACAAAGAAGGTCTGTCAAAAGCCTAGTCATCTAAGACATAAAGTGAAACAATACAGCTAGATAAATATTGTCAAAATGTAAATAAAATAAAAATAAAACGAACACAACTTGTAATAACATTTACCTGCACTTCTTCCTAGGAGAGACAAAGGAAGTATTTCCCATGTTTTGGGTTGTGTTTTGCAGTCTGCTCTGCAGCTTGGGGAGGGCTGCTAGTCTCACAATGCAAACAAAATAGCTATCTTTGTCCTCCAAACTATCAGCAATCATAGTTTTGACTTCTTTGGGAGTTTCCAAGTTTGATCCTTCCCCCCTACCCACCCTGCTCCACATGCAGCCCTCCCGATTATGTGC
>CABHPR010115019.1:0-14042 GCA_902168415.1 Peromyscus melanophrys | reverse complement strand
GCAACCAGCATGAGAACACAGTAAAATGTAGGTTCTTGTATAAAGGAAAGTGATGGCAGAGGGCACCCAGAAAATGCCTTCTATGAACTCCTCTGAGAAGGTTGCTTTATTCTCCATTTTCTACATCTGTGCTAGCATGACCTCCTGATGCCTTCTTTCATTTTTCCCAATCAAACAAGACCAGAGTCCTGAAGTCATTAATACTGACCTCTGTAGAGAAGACCGTAGATGGGACACAAACAACAAATCTCTTAGTTTAATCCCTTCCCAGCATTTCTGTCTATATCACATACAAACTATGTATCAGTATAGGAAGAATTTTCCAAGATGTTCATATGGCATTATGTTACTAAGTGGGCACATAATAAATATTCTTTGGCACATTTGAGGTCCCATTAAACCACTTCTCCACGGCCTCTTTGGACCAATTAATACCTTTAGAAGAAAAGAAAAACCTACAGAACCATACCGTAAAAAATAAATTTAGATTTACTGTATACATAGTTTAGTCTATGATCTCCAACATATATTTGCATATATATTTATATACATATATACATACACATATATATAATTAATTTACCCCCTGGAGAATAATCAAAGTGGTTTGTCATCCCTATCTTGTTTTTCTAGCATCATTAAAATACATGATGGGATCAAGAACAGAATTTGCTGCTAAATATTATAGTAACAAATGCTGTGATAAAGAGAAAAAAAAAACCTGAAGATATCAAATTGTTTTCTTCCTTTAAGTCAAACAAATTGGCTTCATAAATAACTGAGCGCCTTTATTCTTTGTTCATCTCATAGGAAGAAGCAAACATAAAGGAAATAAATACATTTTGGGCCTTCAGAAATGGGATGTCTCATAATGCAGTAGAATTTGAATTGACACGGATGGGTTTGTATTTCAGGTCCACTGTTCATTACCAGCATAAAAGGGCCTGTGTTCCCTCTGTGAGCTCATTTACAAATGGCAGCGTGCAGCCATAGGTATTTTGACACAATTATGAGGATCTAAGGTAAAATACTGCTTTCCTCTTTTAAGAAATTACAACAGGTTAGCAATCATTAAACCAGACTGAGGGGTTGAGTTTTCCCGGTTCTCGCTCTGACTTGCATCTCCTTGTAGCTATGGGACTTTTGTGAATTCACTTAAGGAATGTGCACAGTGTGAGCCCCATTCCTTAGTGACATCTGTAGATGTTCATGGAATTGTACAGGGGTCTTCTCTGTGGATAGACAAATCGGCAAATGTAGCTTTTAGGAAAGGATAGTGGAAGAAAAAGAATGGGGGGGGGGGGGTAATGTAAGGAGAACAGAGTGAAACTGTTTATGAATAAAACAAATAACAATAAAGAGGCCGAAGACAAGAAGCTTGATTAGGATTGCATAAGAAAAACCTGGAAGACTATTTTCTTACACCTTTTGACTAACTAATAAGAATAAAATAGAATTGGGATTAGTTTTGTTTTGTTTTGATTTATTTTCCTGAACATGGCTTGCTGTAAAATTGAATAAAATGTGTACCTTCTCTAAGTTCCCCTCATAGAAGATAAAAATGAAGCTGGAGATATAATTCAGAGATGGTAAGCCACCCTAGTACACATAAAGAGTCTCTGAGTTTAATCCGGAGAGAGAGAGAGAGAGAGAGAGAGAGAGAATGTCTTAATATTAGTTTTATTGACTGAGCTTCCCGGAAGGGGACTCAGAGTATAAGATGAGCCTTCTTTAATGGTCCTGTGTCACCAATGCTCTCCACAGAGATGGACAGATGTTTCTGTCTGAAGCAATGTTCGGCCCTGTCCACATTTAGAGCAAACTAGTGCTCAGAATGGTTAGGAGAGAAGTGGTTGAAGGTTCATCTTGCAGAGCTTCTTTAGAAGGGTGCCTGCAAAAAAATAAAATAAAAAAATAAAAAACAGCAATTTTTCTTTGACCACCTAACGTGATTGACACCTTGCCGACACTCATATGCAGAGACTCTGCACAGCACGCATGTCAGGTGAGCGAATGCTATTTTGAAACATGGAACAGGAGCCTTTTCTCCTCCAGAATGCTGTGTCCTGCCTTTTATCATCGTTCCTCTTTTCCTTTCATTTCCTCTCTTAAAGTAAGAGGAGAAAGGTTGAGACTGTCATTTGGAGCCACCCTCTGTTGAACACGAGTGTTGAACTTCCTGCACACCTCAGTGTGATCTCAGGTACAGGTAGAAGATGTGGTCATCAAAATGATAAAGCAAATGATCCTCTATTGTAAAAACACTGTGGCTACAGAAATAGTTATTCTCATCATGAAAATTTGCTATCAAAAGCAGATATTTCTAAAAAGACTCTGAGAACAAACATAAGCAATTCTCCTTTGAGAACAAAACAATGGCAAAGTAAAAAGCCTATTACTGATAAAAGACTGTATTGTTCACAGTGAAGTTTACAATATGAAATCTGAGTTATACTTTAAGTTATTTTTATTATCTTTTTATGATTAACCACCATGGGTGGATATTTGTTTTGAAATCTGAGATGTTTTCTCCACAGAGAAACATTTCATATTCCATTAAAAGTGTGTGTGTTGTTAGCTGGGTGCTTAGCACCCATCTGTAATTCCAGCAATGGAGAGACTATGACCAGAGGAAGACACATTTTGAAAGTAGCCTGGGGCACTTAATGTGAGAGAGAGAGAGAGAGAGAGAGAGAGAGAGAGAGAGAGAATGCATGAGAGACTACACCTCAGTCTATTCAAGTTAAAACATTTAGGTGGATTCTATAACAATGTAGCATTATTGTAGAAAAAGATTCCCAGGTTTGGGAATCAGAAAACTATGTTTTCTATATTTGCTGACGGTCAGAAGTTAAAGCCATCCACATAAATTCTCAGACTCAATGGATCTTCATATCGTGTATAAACAAGTTATTAAATGAAAAGAAAAGAAGGCTGGAAAGGATTTTTGAAGCATTGGGCACTAAGGTCTGATTCACACTTTTTTTCCTGGAATTTTCTGAATCCATTCTTAGATGGGCTCTGAAGAAATTTCTACACAAGAGTAAAGTCACATTTAATTCCCTTATTCAGAAGTGGAAAAATAATCCTTTTCCAAAGATCTTAATTCCTAGAATTCATAGATGTCCTTGGAAAAGAGAGCTCTTACACATGGAGTTAAGCTGAGGGCTCTGAGATAAGAAAATGGACATAACAAAGTCATCGCCACATTTTATTCAAGACATTTATGTCAGAATTGTGTTATGGCTTTTTCCAGAAGTGTTTTAATATTCTACCTTCACTAAGTATTTAAATAGCTACCATCATGTGATTTATGGTATTCTAACTACTTCCTGTATCATTCAAAGAACAGCGAACAGAATATACTCTATTAAAGAGATTTATCACATCAAGAAGGAAAAAAAAAAAAACTGGCTTGGAAATTGCTAAGCCGTATGAAGACAAGAATTCCTAGCTGAGTTTCCGGGAACAGCTCCCAAAGCAACAATGAGAACTATTCTGCAAAAGGAGTTGTTGCCCCTGAGAAGCCAGGCAGCTGCATAATCAGGAAGTTATCTGCTGAATTGCTGACGTGATTACTGCTTTCCCAAACACACCATTCCCTGGATCATAATATATAACAGTAGAAAATGGATAGCTTATATCCCACTTTGCATCTTCATGTGTTCCAAACTCAAATTTAACTTGAGAATAGTGGCTTGGCAGAACCTACGCCAACAAATAGTTACCCCTGTCTGGTCATCTGACTTTTCTATATCCACGTAAGAAAAGACAGACTGTGGTTTAAGTTTCTTCTGCGTGGCCACCTCACTCTGAACGAAGATACCCAAAGCGTGTTTGGTTGACAGCTTCCTGTTTAATGGCATTTCAGGAGGGTGATGCACAGACACTAAGTGCATTAGAGGTTAAATTCTTATCATAGATATCTTCTAGTATCAAGGAAGATGAGCTCTAGTCTAGACTGGCTAATAAAATGGGATAAAAGAGGAAGAATGAATACTGAAACCCCGAGGAGAGGAGGCTGATTAGGCAGGCGGTACAGAGACCTCTAAAACAAGCAGTTCTGACTCTTCAGGAATAGTAGCAGTGTCCCAGACAGGGATACAGATTCCTGTTCTGGTTTCAATTTTGCCCTGGAGAGAGACCAGACAGGCATTCCACATCCATTCTTGCCAGAGACAATGTTATGTGCCAGAACCCGTGTGTGGCCACCAGGATAGTAAGACACATGGACAATATAGATGGACCCACAGAACTGAACAGCTTATTCTTATACCCCAATCTAGTTCCTGGCACAAGTCCTGGAAAAAGTCCCTAGACTATCAGTTTCATAGACGCCCCTGCTCTGGGACCCACATCTGCTGTATAGGAGCTCGGCTCCCAACCAGGAGCCTATGATAAACATTTCTAAAAGCTTACACTCCTTAAGGGCCATGAAATTTGTCATCCATGAAATTCATTTTTCTAGTTCCTGACACAAGAACCCAGAGCCACTGACTTAGTAGGAGTTCTGTGTTTGGGACCAAGCCCCCCACACCTGCCCAGTTAAGTTCATATTAGTTCATACTCAAGGAACTTGCTCCTCCACCCAACCCATGCCCCCCCCTTTCAATGTAATATGCCCCATTAACATGAATCATTAATTCATGTAACAAGCATATGAAATGGGAATCACTATCCTCATGGGAGTGTGAAGCAACCGAGGCTTAGAAAAATGTCATATCAACCTTTAAAATAATGCTGAATTTTCAAATTCCTACTTATTCTATTCCATGGCATCTCAGATGTCCTTGCATTCTGGGACCTTCTCTCACCTAAGTTAGAGAAAGTATAGAGACCCTGTGTGTGACTCTGGGACTTATTTTACTCTTGCTAGGCTCAATAGTCAATAGCTTGTGGTAGAGATGTATGTTAAAATATTGTGCTTTTTTTTTAAAAAAAATCGCTAAACAAAATAAATGAATATTGAAATGTACATGTACTCTCAAATTCCCAGAAGAGAATATTCAGAAAGGTAAATTTCCCATGAAATCGTTTTTCTTATTCTGGAAATATTAACAGTTGAAAAGCAAAGCTGGAAACGACAGGAGCTGAAGTAAAGTAACTTGAAAGCTCATTTGAGAAAAGATTTGCCCAAGGGACTCGGAAAGTAGGAAGAATATCAAAGCCAAAGATGTGAAAATATGCTAGGAAGTACCTATTACCCCAGCAACACTCATGCACATGTGTCTGTGTGCTTCTAGATTTACACAATAGGTTATCCTGTTCTAAGGTCTGCTCAGAGGCCACTCGAGGACTAAACATCGTCAAGACAGAAAGGATATCGCATAGGAAGAAGAATGCTCATCCACCATTAAAGCTGAACAATGATTGTTAAAAAAAAAAAAGACTCTGCTGTAAAATTAGCTGAGGAACTAAGACTTTAATCCATCTCATTTCTTAGAGATATGCTATTTGTATCCCTGCAGGACTCCATAAACTCTTGAAAGTGGAAATGCAGAATGCAGGACTGGGATGTGGTTCAATGGAAGAGAACTTGGCAAATGTGTTCCAGGTACCTGATTCTATCCCATCACTGAAGTGTCTAACTAACTAACTCCCTAAGTAACTGAGCAAGTAAGTACGAAAGATAATAAAATGGAAATCGTAAAATATATTTAACAAAATTTTCCTTAATTCTATAGACCAGGGTACTATTTGTACACATACATAAGTGTATATCTCATTTATTTGAATCTGCATTTTAACTACATAATACTTGTTCATATTCTACAGGTATTATGAAGGTCTTTGGTATAAAAATGTCAATCCTTACTTCCAAACTCCACACCTGAACTCATAGATAAGACTGAACACAGTAGTTAGAAGTGCCTTGCAGGAAGGAAAAGTACTGCAGGGTGCATGTGGAGGCCATCAGCTCAGCACCAGAGAAGCCAGAAAGCAAGCACCTGGATATCCAATTTAAAAATATGACTTTCAGTGTTTTGTGAGAGGAAAAATAATTGTTAGGTTATTGATGCATTTATCTAAATATTCTTTATCAATAAAAAATCGGAGTCAGATATTGGGGGTAGGAACCTAAAAGATCAGAGAAGCAGAGGAACAGCCACCAGTAACTTCCTACCTCTCCTATTCCTCCACCCAAAAGGGCCAAGTTCCTCTTTAAGCCCCACCTTACTACTTCCTCAGTCCGCCAAAACCTCTATGGTTACTTTTGGTCAGCTAGTAGCAAGCTCTGCCCTCTGATTTAAAACAAACTTTATTGTCAGAATGCAATGAAAATATCACACAATAGGTTATCTGCTTTAGACTCAACACCTAAGTTCAAGGACTTACATTCCAAACCAATGAAAATGCAAAATGCATGTTAGTAGTAGGCCATAAAATTTAGTTTCTTTATTCTTCCTGTGACTGCAAGTAAAAAGATGAAAACTTAATTCCCAGACTAAGCTAGTACAGTCTATAAAACTTGGTGAATACACAAAATAAAACTTTTGAGTTTATAAGACAGGCATGCTTTGGCTAGGTTTCATTAATTGTACTAAATATGTTAGAAAATCATTTTTACTAGCTAAGCGCAATCATAAAATTAGAGCATGTAAAATTATAATATCTTCACTTCATCTCAAATTCAGTGTTTTCACATCACAAAGCATTCAAATTTTAAAAAGCATTTTCAGTGGAAGAACTTATCCAAAGTTCATCTTTTCAGTTAGTTTAGGGAAGTTTTGTTTTTCCTTTTCCATTTTAACATACAATTCCAACTTGTTTATTTTCACATGTCTGCTTTGCAGCTTTCTGTAATGGTTGTGCATATTTCCTTTGTGTGTGTTCTCACCTTTTCCCCTCGTGTTGCACAAAACAGCCAGGCTATTCTCCCCTGCCTCAGTCCTCAGTTCATCTCACTGTGTAGGAGATAAGATTAGAGGCCTTGATCCCCCTGCTGTTAGAACAAGACCTCAATCTCTCACTGTCTCTATTTAATCAGGTCCCCATTTTAGCTGCCACAAAGCTGTCAACAAAAGAAAATACGCTGTCCCCCCATCAAGGGGTTAAATTGGATTTCACAGTGTGCAAACTCTCTTCTGAGTGAAATTCCACCTGCACCCTCCGTCAGGCAAATTACTTCTGACTTTTAATTTATTTCTCTGGGAAATGGAAAGGTGTGGCATAACCAAAGCCAACAGGGAATAAAGTACATGGTGCAATCAGGGACTCTCCAAGCGCAAGCCCCCTTCTCTGTCAGCTTTAATAGGTTCTCAGAACATACAATTTATAGGATGCATGACATGTCCTCTCTGTTCTGAGTTTTATTTTGGACCTGTCTAGTTAATGGCCCCAACAAGTGACAACTGACGTTTGCTTGATGCGGGGGCACCTGGAGATGTGTTCTTTGTACCCTGAAGTTCAGGATAAGAGTTTGCAAAACAAGAATAGTAATTGAACTGGACTCTTCATTTCCTGATGAATAATCTCTAAACTAGAGCACAGGGCGTGGAGATGGAGAGTGATTCAAGCAACGGCAATATTCATTTGTGACTGTGGGTGTCGAAGAGAGGGGTGCATCTTGAAAGCCAGGGGAATATATATTTTTAGATGAGGTTACTATTTTGTGACAATCCATTTAGCAGAGTGTTATTAAATAATTCAAGTAATACCATTTAATACACTCCCTCTTCTAAATTCAACTGAATATGAAGGTATTTCTACAATTTAATTTCACTAACCAATTTCAAGAGAGGGAAATTTATGTGAATTAATAAAATACACATTGCTGCAGAGAAAATGGCAAGCATTTTTTGTCTAAAAGACTAAAAGTCAAAAATTGTTTTTTAAGGTACAAATTTAATAAGTGTGCAGGGAATACCTCGTCAAAGGAGGAAACGTGGGATAATGGTGGAATTTTACATCTTCTCTAGAAATTAAGAGTCGATTTGCTGACAGCTTTTCTTCTTTTCCTAATGTCATTTAATATTCAATTCAAACTAACTTTGAAACCGATTTTATATGCCTCCAAAGAGTTTGCCCTTCTTCCACTGTAGAAGATTGTAGATAAAAATCCATGTTACTAGTGAGTAAAATTTGACTGTCAAACAGGATGATATTCATTGCGTGGAGAATTACTGAAAGTCTGTTTGATAATAATACTTTTTCCAGCTGTATATAAATAAAAGATGTTAGGTTAACTTACAATTGACTTTGAAAGCATTGGCTGGGAATGAGGTGAGGGTGTGAACTAGAGAATCAATTTGACTTTTATAGACTAGCATCTTTAAAAATTCCAGTCCAGTGCCCAGCAGTGGTGGCAAACACCTTTGATGCCAGCACTCGGGAGGCAGAGGCTGGTGGAACTCTGTGAGTTTGAAGCCAAACTGGTCTGCAAAGTGAGTTCCAGGACACCCAGAGCTGTCTCTATTTTACATAGAGAAACTGTCTTAAAAAAAAAAAAAATTCCAGTCCCCAGAGTGGGCCAGTACTGTGAATGTACATAATGATATTATTGGGGCTCCTTAACAATAGAAGTTTGTCCTAATCATTCTTTTATGCAATTCCAGAGCACGTCTAAAAGGAAGTCACTACACAGGTCCCCTTAGCAGATTAGTTCCACTGGAGCAAAATGTATAAGATCAAGGTAGGTCATCCAAAATAACAGTCATTACAGAATAAAGCATCATGCCTACATGTAAGCAGGGAATTTGTGAAATCTAAGGTCTCGTATAAAATCTAGGTCTACCAATGTATTGACCAAATCATCCCTAATTAAAAGAAAAAAATGCTCCATTACCCAGACTCATCTCAATATTGTAGGTATGTCTAGAAAAGTTAATAATTAAGGCCAAGAATGAAACTGTTGAGGGCCTGTGGAATAGCCAGTAGAATGGGCTGCAACTACTTAAATCTAGGATAATAATGTAGCACATGGAAAGAAATCAATTCATAACAAATCATGACTATAAAATCCACAAGCATACAAATCAAACAGAAAGTATCATTCACAAATTAAATGCTAAAATTGAAGAAATGAACGTTAGTAAAGGTTCAAATACAAGAGCACGTATATCTTAGGAGCAAACCATACCTGAAAGAATATCAGGTTTATTTCCATAAATAAATTATTGATAACTTCTGTAAAAGACACTCTTGGAACATATTCTTGCTCACCAAAAGTTTACGATCCCTTAAATTTTTTGAATGTGATTGCATTGGAGATGGGAACTTAGGGAAGTAATTAGGAGATAATGATGGAGTCATCATGGCATATCAGTGTCTTTATAAGAAGAATACTATAAAGCTTGTTTCCTCTGTCTCTCTTCTCACTAACAAGTGATGATATGAGACAGAGACAGAGAAACAGATAGAGAGAGAGAAAGAAGAAGGAATAGGGTAGGGCGTGTTGGGGAGGGATTCCAACTGACAAACCGAACCTTCATCAAACCCTGGACAGATAACCTGGCATCTTGATAGTGGACTTCCCAGCTGTGGTACACTTGTTATAGTAGCATGTACAAAGGCACAAACCATAACAAGATTATAGACATTCTGAGTTAAGTTTACATGTGGTATTGAATCTCACCTGTCAAATGCAGACACACCATTAACATGGCCCATCACAATTTGTTGTATTTTCTTATGAAGACTTTCTGTGTACGCATAGAGATATACCTACTCTTACACAGATACAACGTATAAATAAATTTGAAGATTTCACCAAGATTTTGCTTTGTTTTGTTTTGAGAGAGTCTCACTATGTAGGCCAGGCTATTACTGAGTATGTTATTCAGTGCAAGCTGGCCTTGACTTCTACGTCCTCATCCTTTAACTTCCATAGTACCAGGTTTACAGATGTGCACTGCCTGGCCCTGCTAAGAAAATCTTAAACAATTGAAAAGGTGAAACTATGATTGTATTACAACTCAGAAGCACAATTACAAAGGAAAAAATAATCTTAAAAGAAAGCATTTACAGCGGCAGCAGTAGAGTGGGGGTTCAACAGGTAAACAGTTTAGACTCCTAGCCCCCTTGTAAACGCTAGGCAGAGCAGCTCCTGGCTGTAATTCCAGTGCTAGAGGAGTGGAAACAAGAAGATTCGGAGGCTCACTGGCCAAACCGTCTATGCAAAATGGCAAGTTCCAGGTTTATCGAGAGGCTGACTGTGTCTCAACATTGACCTCTGGCTCCCACACATGTATTATGACATCTCCCCACATATGCACATACATGTATAACACACACACACACACACACACACACACACACACACACAAGCTCAATTTAAAAAAGCAAGAGGTAGCTTCTGGTAGTGCATTTCACAATTGATAACCACCACCCCATGAGAATGATTTATTTTGCCCTTGCTACAATGTACAAATCATGTTTTTCAAATAAATATTATCAGATAATACAATGTTTCCTTGGGAATAAAAACTATAAAATTTCAACATGAATCCCCAACACACTTCATTAGGCACAAAAATAACTGCTATGAGAGGAGTTACATTTTATAGACTCCAGGGACCTTGACAAGTTTCTTGATTTGTGCAAGTCTTTTTATCTTATACTATAACTTATTATGAGCAGTTATACCAAATTAATTTTCATATTGCAGAACTCCAAAACTTAAGTTTCTAATAGCAGCCATTCAATGCACTTGGAAGTTACCAAGTCAGAATTCTATGAACAAAAAGATGAACAAACCTCCCTCCTCCCAACATTAGGATGAAGTACTTTCTTCTGATGCACAGTGATGGGGTATTATTGACTCTGCAAAAGATGATAGAATGTGGTGCTTTACAACAAAGTACCAGGACATTTTGCCTTTAGTATTTGTGGTGATATGAACTTGATAAGTTGTTCATTCTCTTTATGTCAATTTCCTTATCTATAGCAAAAGAAAAAAAGAGGAAACATTATTAATACAGGGAAAAGCTGGAGCTGGAGAAGATAGGAGTCCCTTGATTACAATTGAGGATTTCTCACTTCAGGTGAGCAATAACTTGAGGGGCTATGGTCCAGGACAATCAAATCAACAGCCACCAAAGCTACCCTTGGCCATTGACTTTTGGATCCTTTGCTTTCTCCACTCAAAGGATGACTTCCATGAACAATGGATTGATGACTTTTAAAAAGGAGTTACTGTGGGTTACACATGACAGCTTAAGAGAAAGCAAGCAAGCAGAGATCCAGTGTGGCCAGAGCAGATCCCAAAGATAGCTTGCGCCACAAGGGCCTCCACCTGGAAGCTAACAATGCTTCACTGGGTTAAGGCATGGGGGTCAGCTGATTCATCAACCCACAGGTCTGGGCTGGAGTTCAGTTCACATCCTCCCTCATAGCATCCAGGCAGTTATGGTCACGAAAGTTGCCTGTGAGAGGAGAAGAAAGATAATGAGAAACCAGAGCACAAACGAGTCCTTTAAACAGCTGTAGTATCTCTCCCCTCTAGTCAGGATAGATCTGCCAGTAGAACCAAGGAGAGTTCAGACTTTCAGAAAAGAAGCGACAGGACTATTCACTTTTGAGGCCTCTGTCCTAAAACCACCTCACTGTGTATTTTCTCTTCTTCTGACTACTGCCTTTTCCTATACATGAAGACTAAATAGATTTATACATGTAGAGCACTGATTATAATGGTAATGTGCAGTACCTTTTCAGTTCATCCTAGTTATCATCCTAGCTGGCCATAGATTGGATCTTGAATGCATTCTACATCCTTGGTTCACATTTCTACCATTCTCAGTTCATGACGTTCCTCTGACCCTCCACCCCGCCTGTTCATATTTTTTTTTTCATCTTGTAAGGAATTCTATGACTAAAGTAGCACCCATCAAGTGCATTCAGTCGTTTTACTGTAATTATTGGTTCAGTCATGAATACAGATCACAAACAAGAAAAGTCAAAGTTAACCTTGGGAGTTTGCATGATCTTCTTCTCTTTGCCTCTGGGTACCAACGCTGGAAGGGCTATACGTAGATTTACTATCTTCGCCTCATATGGTAGCCGGGGTTTAAATGATTAAAGGCAAAATTTTACTTAAGAAAGAGGGGGAAAAGAAGCATGCTAATGTTGCCCATTCCAGCCATGCTGGAATCTCCCTAATTCCTGGTTTTCTTAGTTACTACAGCCATCAGATTTCCATGTGGTTTAATTCATGGTAGATAGGTTTTTATCTCCCTTGCCAACAAGCAGGCAGATAGACAGACAGACAGACAAAATTCCTTCATTTACATATAAGGAAAAGATGCATTTCCTACCATTGATCCTCTTCTTCATGGTCCGTTTCTTGATCACAGAAACTGCCATATATTTTTAGAATTTCCATCAAATTGAATCAACACATTAAAATAATTTCTGTTAAAGAGCAGAACCTACCTCTAGGTGGAGACATGTAATTGTCCCTTTCTTTAAGAGTTAGACCAGACAGACAGATCCACCACATGGCTGAGATAGGAAGAATGACTATCCCTCCAGTAAGATAATGTATTTGTCCTTCTTAAAATTCCCACCCCCAGCACATTCCCTGGAGTCGTCAAGAGTTCTGCTGGATTGGCATATTTTCATGAGTACTGGCTCAGAAACCCATAAATTATCCCTTTTCTTCTCTTCTGTCTCCATCTTCTAGGTCCTGGCCAGAGCATTAAGTTCGTTTGGTCTGGGACTTTGGACTCCTTTACTCTTTTCTAAAGGTCCCCTACCCACTGTGTGGCTGCTTTTCCACCGTGTGGCTGACTTCTGTCGGGTTCACCTAACTTAAAGGGCATAATGTTTTCTTGCCTTTCTTTGCCTTTCTCATCTAGGGAAGTGCAGAGATTTCCAGTATCCCTACCTTGACTTTTCCTTTCAAGTGCTAATATAGTTGCCCTTGGGCTTCCTTTTGAGTCTGTTCTTAATTTCTTTTATTGATGAGACGAAGAATCTCAAGAGGGGGCCCTGGTTTCCCCTGTGCCATGCAGCAATTCCATCAGAACAGTACAAAATTCCTAGTAACATTTTCATGTGCCCTGACTGGGTAGAATAAATTTCAACTTGAAGATAATGTTGCATTTAAAAAAAAAAGTAGAATGTCTTCATTCTCTTGGTTCTGAGTATGATATTGTATGTTAGGGAACCTTACAAGTAAAATGTACTAGAGAGGAAAAATTTACCCATAAAATGTATAATTGGCCATTGTGTAAATTTTTCTTATGTATGTTAACAAATCTCTAAGCCACACTTAAAAAAAACCACTATGTCTCAGGCAACATGAAAACAACTGTGAAGATTTTTTTTTAAATTACGTGTTTGTACAAAAAGAATAAAATTCAAATGATATACGCAAAGTAATAGGAAGCAGCAGCTGGGCGAATCTGCTAAGAAACCCAGGGCTGCCCCTTTCAGAGCTGTGGGGCAGGTGTGCGTTTCCCCTCTAAGTCCTTCACTTCTTTGTGTGCCTGGGATCTAGGTCTA
This sequence comes from Peromyscus melanophrys, assembly GCA_902168415.1. Classification (NCBI taxonomy): domain Eukaryota; kingdom Metazoa; phylum Chordata; class Mammalia; order Rodentia; family Cricetidae; genus Peromyscus; species Peromyscus melanophrys. The sequence continues at coordinate 599 of CABHPR010115019.1, read as the reverse complement.
TTTTCTACCAGGTTTATAGATAAGCCTTTTTCACTTTAAATCTGTTCATCTTGTTTGTGATCCAGATGACAGAAAGCAATTGCACTAAGTCCTTAAGTCTGTTTGCATACAAATGGCGCCTTCTAGGCCCGATTTACATTACCCAAGCAGGTTTTGTCTGGGAAATTCACTTCCAGACTTGCATGTGGGTGTCAATTTTCATCAAGGGTGAATCTATTAGTCTCCTTCATTTCCTGATTACTCAAGGCTTTATCAACTAGAAGGGATTTAACTTGCCTGAAGGATAAGCAATCCATCCATTTCTCCAGATATGGTAAATTTTCTCTCTGAATCTAGCTAGAGAATCACAAAACCTTCTGATAGGATCACCTTGACTGAATGGGCTTTGCTAATTCCTGGGCTTTTATTAAATGCCAGAAGAGTCTCTCTTAGGAAAAGTTAGTCCTTTCTGTACTAAGCCTAAGGAAGTATGTCCGAATGTTCTCTCTGTAAATTAACTTTAACTATTGTTAAGGCATACTCCATGATACACTTGAGAGAATAGGAGTTACACAGATTCCCTGGTAAACAGACAGATAAGGAGAGGGGTCATGATCAGG
>CABHPR010115017.1:0-42665 GCA_902168415.1 Peromyscus melanophrys | reverse complement strand
CACACACACACACACACACACACACACACACACACACACATACACGTAATGTGATGTGATGTGAGTGTTGTCTGTTTTTAATAAAGTGTGTTTCTTGGCATGGATCTATAGGAAGCAGAGTCTTGGGTGATGGGTAGAATGTCACTACCTGGAGAGGTGTAAACACATGCTGTCACTGTGCTTGAAAAGGTAGAACAACAACACAGACAAGAGACAAGGGGAGCAGACAGACCCAGCAGGCTGCTTGGAGGCATGCCGCTTGGCATCTGGAGGATCTTCAGAGGGTTGTGAGAGGAGCCATACCTCCAAGTCGTCCATGGAGAAGTGCTAAAATGGAGAAAGATTCCTACCTTCCTCCCTTGTTTCTCATTAGTCATGGTTCACCTAGGCTGATTTCCCATGTTCCCATCATCCCCGATATCCTCTCTCTTAGTTTAGACCTCGCCTGGCATATTGGTATTGGCCTTGTACAGAGTTACACATGTTCAAAACTCAAATGTGCAGTTGAACCAGGCATAGTCTGTAGCAGGAATCTTAGAAGGTCTTATTAATAACCTAAAAGCTTAACCAGCCAAATGCTTAACCAGGCCAAAATGCTTCTAGTTTCTGGTCTTCAAGCCTTATATATCTTTCTCTTTCTGCCGTCACTCCCTGGGATTAAAGGCCCGCTTTCTGGGATTAAAGGCGTGAGTCACCATGCTTGGCTGTATCCTTGAACACATGGATTTCTGCCTCTGGAAGGCTAGGATTAAAGGCATGTGCTACCACTGCCTATCCTCATGTTTAATATTGTGGCTGTTCTGTCTCTGACCCCAGATAAGTTTATTAGGGTGCACAATATTTTGGGGAACATAATACCACCACAATATAGTCAACTGCTTTAATAGCAAAGCTTCCTTCTTACAGTTGTGGTGGCTAGCACCCACCAGTCCAAGGCAGAGCCCGGACAGCTTTGGCTAAGAGCTCTTTTTTTGCCTTGCAGGGGAACCACCTTATTTCTTCTTAATATAAAGTCATTAATTCCTTTCTGATGACTTTGTCCTTATGACCTCATCTTAGGCCTAATTATCAAAGATCCCGACTTCAAATGCCACCATATTGGGGATTAGAAGATGAAATTTGAAACAACCTTGTTCCTTCCCTAGATTCACATCCTTCTTGCATGTGAAATATATCAATTCCTTTCCAATAGTTTCCCATATTATTATAGTGGTATTCTATTTGTACTGAAATGTGATTTTATTTGTATGTTAATAAATAAAGTTGCCTAGGGGTCAGAGCTATTAGCAAGCCATAGCGAAAGCCAGGGCGGTGGTAGTGCACACCTTTAATCCCAGCACTCGGCAGGCAAAACTAGGTAGATCTCTGTGTGTTCAAGGATACAGCCAGCATTGGAGACACACGCCCTTAATCTCAATACCAACCATAGAAGACCTGGAGGTCTGTACAGAGAGGCAGTGACGAGGCAGTCACGTAGTTGGGTTTACAACCAATGAGAAGGAAGAACAAGGACTCTTATTTAAAGGCAAACGCACAGGAAGTAGTTCCCTTTTCGGAGAGGTCTCTTGGCGGGAGAGGCTAGCTGGCGGAAAAGCGGGTAAGACTCTTAGCTCTGACCTCTTTGGCTTTCATCTTTATATTGGCTCTGTGTCTCTTATTTAATAAGGCGGTTGGTTACATCTACATATTATAATTCAATCTAATATCAAGTCTAAAGCCTAAAGTATTGCCAGTTGCAATGATGCATGGCTATAATCTTAGTACCCAAGAGGCTGAGGCAGGAGAAGCATGAGTTTGACTAGCTTGGGACACACAGCAAGACTGTATCTTACAGGGGAAAAATCCAAAGTAGCTTCATATAAAAACAATTCAGACATGGATGAGAGTGGAGGTGCAAATCCCACAGACGCAAAAGTGCAGCCTTGCTGAGAACCCGTGAAACCAGAAAAGTGCCCCAAATACAGTCATCAGACCTGGGAGAGAGATTCCCAAGCCACGCTGGGGAATCAGAGACAACTCAGCTTAAGCAGGTCCAAAACCTCACTAGGCAAATTCCAGTAGATTTAAGGCTCCAGAACCTCCCTGCTGACTCCATGCTCTGCTACCTGGCAGCCCTCGGGTAGTTGTCTCCCTTCAAAGTCACTGCACAGCGTTCTGTCCTTTTGCTCAATATTATAAAGGATGAAATAGAAATGACACATGCCGCTAGTTGTATAGATTAATACAATCTGGAGAGCAGCTTGGCAATGCAAATTAAAAGCCGTAAAATCCCGCATATCCTTTGACTGGGTATTTTGAGTGCTGGCTGTTCGTCATAGCCACAGGTGCACAGGTAATTCGACAGAAGGATGTGAATTCTGATTTGGATATTATAATGAAGCTGAGGTGCTGAAGGTCAGAAATCAGAGATTTATGTTATCAGTCAATAAACTGGAATGCAGCCAAAAGCAGTGGGAATACCAGCTTGAAGAGCTCAATAGCCCGTGAAAAGTTCAAGGTATATTAAGGGAACAGAGCAAGTTACCAAACCATGGATGCCCTATGTGCTTCAACTACCCAGACCAGAGCATCATCTTCTCTGGGTCTAAAGTTTCTTTGGAGGCCAGAAGTGTAGCTAGAGTTTTCCTGCCTGGCCCACAGCACTTCCCCTTTTCTTTTTTTTTCAAAAAGGAAGATTTTAACATTAACATAGTAAAATTACATATAATTTGGGAATTTGGGCGTAGCTTCTCTTACTACTTCCTGCTGGAGGGGGGCGCTGTATCTGATGGGGACACAAAGAAAATTTTAGGATTATGGAGTAGTCCATGAGGCTGTATTGTCTGAGCCAGTTGCCTTCAAACTGTTCTGGATGTTGGATCATCTGGGCCATGGTGTAATCGGAGACCTCTCAGGGGGTCTTGGCTGGTCAAACCTGATGTATCTTAATCTGGAACAAATCCATAGCCTCTGGCTTTCTGTGGAAACAAAATCAGAGCCTCCTTTCCAAAGCAACATATCTTTACATCCAAATTTTGAAGTCATGGTATCTTTAAAATATACATATTGGTTTAACTCAGCTTCCTTTATAATCAAATATCTCTCTGCAGTTAAGAATCCCAAAGACAACACAATCCAGATTCTCTGTGTGATATCCATCTTTACGTGGCTTATATTTTATACTACCTTTACTGTCTCTTTAAAGACTTTATTTTTCAAAACTATTTCTTTATATAACTGTATATATTCCTTTTTATCTCTCTTTGAAGCCTACGTACATTTTTACACACATTTTAAAGCATTTAAAGTCTTGTTCCATCTGAATCTGTTTTATTGTGAATCAATTGTTTTAAACTGCAGCATTTCTAAGACTGAAACAGTCTATGGCTGCTGGCTCCGCCCACCTCAGCTTCCCAACATGGCGGTGGTACATTTACCGCTAGCTCTGGGAGCTATCATGGGTCTATACTTTTATCCAAGCAGTATTTAGCCCAGAAATCTCTTCTTTTTGTTTTGTACTAGCAAAGGCTAAATCCACAACGCAGCTTAATGTGCCACTTGCAGACGCCTCATTCCCGCCATACTGCAGGTCGAGCGCGCACGCCAAAAACCCGCCATACAGTAGCTCAAGCCCGCAGGCTGCGGCTAACTTGAAAGAGACAACTAGGAAGCTGTTTTAGCTCCGTTTTAGAATCTTCTTTTTACGCTTTCTCAGGTTTTAAGTGGAAATTCCTGCCCCACGTTATGGCGCCATTTGTAGCTAGAGTTTTCCTGCCTGGCCCACAGTCAGGACAAATCTCTGTCACCCGCCAGTACCACAGCCGCTCAGCCCCAACCAAGTAAACACAGAGACTTATATTGCTTACAAACTGTATGGCCGTGGCAGGCTTCTTGCTAACTGTTCTTATATCTTAAATTAATCCATTTCTATAAATCTATACCTTGCCACATGGCTTGTGGCTTACCGGCATCTTTACAGGCTGCTTGTCATGGTGGCGGCTGGCAGTGTCTCCTCAGCCTTCCACTTCCCAGAATTCTCTCCTCCTTGTCCCGCCTATACTTCTTCCTGCCTGACCACTGGCCAATCAGTGTTTTATTCATTGACCAATAAGCAACATGTTTGACATACAGACCATCCACAGCTGGACAACTCTGCCCACCGATAAGTACTTGCTCAGTGATCAACAGAGTGCATGTACCGGCACCCAAGGGCATTCACTCCTCTACTGAGATAATTTTGAGGTCCAACTTTGGTACTGGCTCTCACTGGGAGTACCTCCAGCTACCTATTGTGAACATTTCCCCAGGACTTTCCATTTTTATCTGCCTTCCTGTTTATGTACATCTTCTCTATCCCCCAGCTGTGACTCCTCACATCATCACCTAATTAAATTTGACTCTTAATGCATTTGAATCTTCTTCTCAAGTCTCATACTCTTTCTAGAAAATTCAACTTAGAACACTGATTCAAACAGAATCTCATTTAATTGTAATGTTTCTATTCATGGGAAATTGATGGAAATGGACATACTGAATTAACTATGTCTATTTCTACTGGGGATGGTTGTTACAGTTGATTATTTTTCCTCCTCTTTGCTTACATTATATTAATTACCTTTAATGAGGAGTCAACTCATGTGTTTTCCCCATTATTCCCTTGCAAGCCCATCCTTCTCTCGGTTTCTTTGAAGGAAAGGTACTTGACATGACTTCCATGATTCATGTTCCAAAACCATATTGCATAATTATGTAATAACTCTCAGCGAAAGGAATATTAAAGGAAATACAAGCCCAGGGCAGTTCCTATCTCATGTGAATTTCAGTTTAAACTCCAATATTCTTTCTGCCTTGGCTGCATTCTTAAATATTTCAGACCTAAGAAATTTAGTTTTGTTTTTTTTAACCAGTAAAATATTGGCCTGAAGAAACCAATAATGTCTCTAGACTCCCACATACATTTCTTTGAAGAAATTCCTTTAAAATAATTAAGGGTATAGAACGATTGCTCAGTGGTTAAGAGCACTTCCTGCTTTTGCAGAGGAGCCAGGTCCCGTTTCCAGTACTCACATGGCATCTCTGCATTGTCTGTTAATCCAGTTCCTGGTGATCCAACACACTCTTCCCACCTCTGTGGGCACTGCATGAGAACAGCGGTGACTGAGTGAGTGACCTGTTTGGGGAACAAATGGGTGGCATGGATGTGCAGAGCAAGCTAGTTGGATCACCTTTTGCCATCACTCTTTGATGGAGACTTGGAGGCTGAGTCCTTGTCAGCCTTGTAGGCATGTTGGGTGAACAGCAAAGCTATGCTCGGTCCCTCCACTCACAGCTGCCTGTGCAGGTCTGAAAGAAAGGCTGCTACCGCAAAATGCCACAGTCTGGCTGGCTTAGGAGAATGCACCTGTTTTCTTGTGGCTCTGGAAGTTGAAAACTTCCTAAGTTGAGGGCTGTGCAGGGTTGATTTCCCCAAGCACCATCCTGTGTCTTTCTGATGGCCATCTTCTCATAGGATCTGCCAGGCCCTTGTTCTGTGCAAACCCTGTGCTTCCATGATGTCTCCTGTTCTCATTGGGCACCAGCTAACGTTCCATTAGAACCTTACCCTAAAGACCTCAATTGAACCCAATCACCTTCTTAAATATTTGAAAAATTGTGCCTCCCCCCACCACCCGTAAGTGTGTGTGTGTGTGTGTGTGTGTGTGTGTGTATGTGTGTGTATGTGTATTTGTGCATATGAGTGAAATGCCTGAAGAGGCCAGAGGAGGGTGTTGGATCCCCTGGAGCTGAAGTTACAGGCAGTCGAGAGCTGTCATATGTGGGTGCTGGGAACTGAACTTGGTTCCTCTGCAAGAGTACTATTTGCTTTTAACCACTGAGCCATCTCTCTTGTCCCTCAATTGCTTTCTAAAGACCATCTCCTTAAAGAGATATGTGCACAAATACTGGGACTTCACATGAATTTGGGGGAGGGCAGTTTAGCCCCTGAATACCATAAATTAGAAAGTGGAGATGTCCTGAAGTCTTAAGTGATGAGAGCCACTGGATACCATAACTTAATGGTCAAGAAGATCTATTTGAATATTGGGGCTTCTTTTTCTTCAAAGATACATTTCTTCATGGATCTTTGACAATACTGACCTAAAGTTATGTTCTAGTTGTGCTTATTTTCTTTTGAATTATAAATACTGAAGTTTACTAAAATGTCCCATCTGAAAGTAAGTTGACTTTGAAACAATCACATACAACATTGGCTGCTGAATATTACGACAGAATAAAATTGTCAATAAACCTCCACAGGAGAAATTATGATCCTAGGATTCAAAAATTAGAAATCAGTACATAAAAGGTAATTTTTTAAAAAAGCAAAAGAAGACAAGAAAACTTTTTTTTTTCATTTGCAAGGTCTCTGTAGCCCAGGCTGGCCTTATTCACCATGTAGCTGACAATGACCTTGGAATCCTGATCCTTCTGTCTCCACCTCCTACATGGAGATTATTGACCTGGGTCACCATGTCTAGAGGAAAAAAAATTAAAAGATACTTCTAATAACTCAAGTTAAAGAAATGTGTAAATCTGTATATAGACAGGAAAATTTTCAACTCCATTTTTTTAGTACAGAAATTAATTTTAAAAGATTCATTTATTTATTTAAAATATTTATTTACTTTATGTCTTAGTTATGATTTCTATTGTTGTGATGAAACATCACGACCAATGTCAAGTTGAGGAGGAAAGGGTTCATTTCATCTTTCTCTTGCAGTTCATCATCCAAGGAAGTCAGGGCAGGATCTCAAGGCCGGAACCAGGAGGCAGGAACTGGTGTAGGCCATGGAGGGGTGCTGCTTACTCTCTTGTTCCTCATGGCTCACTCATGCTGCTTTCTTATACCATTCAGGGCTACCAGCCCAATGATAGCACCACACACAGTTAGCTGAGCCCTCCCACATCAGTCACCAATGAAGAAAATGCTCCACAGGCTTGCCCTCAGGCTGGTCTTGTGGGAGCATTTTCTCATTTGAGGTTCCCTCTTTTCAAATGACTAGTCTGTGTCAACTTGACATAAAACTGGCCAGTACAGTGTATGAATGTTTACCTGAGTATATGTCTGTGCACTATATGCATGTAGTGCCCATGGTGGCCAGGAGAGGGCGTCCAATCCCCTGGAGTTATGGACAGTTGTGAGCTGCCATGAGGGTTCTGGGAATTGAACCCAGTTCCTCTAAAAGAGCAGTAAGTGCTCTAAACTCCTGAAGCAGCTGGAGAAGCCATCAAATTACTTTGATAAATCAACATAAATGCAGGCAATAGACACAAGCTATTGAAGATAATATAAAGCTAATTGTTTATTAGTTCTAATTCTGTCAAGGATTTTTTGGTTTGGATTGTGCATAAAACACATTCAATACTGAAAGTATAAAGTTTAATGTGAAGTTCCACAGCTTTCATCCCAAATGCCAATGCTAACTCTGTAAAAGTTCATTGAATTGTGTGTCTTAATTTTGGTGTGTGATTTTTTTTGTATCTATTTGCAAGGCTTTATAAATAAAATTTATACAATTAAAAAAGTAATGAATACTTAAAATGTATGGTATTAAATACTCATTTTTTTCAAAAGAAGATGATTTGAAAGTACATGCTATCTATCTCACTTTAGAAGTCTGATAAATTGCAAGACTAAAGAGATAAAAACATAAATGAAAGTAGGAATTAGTAAAACAGGATAAGGATACTGTCTCCAGAGCTGTTTCTCTGAAAAGTATTCCATAGACAATGAAATTGCACACCGTCACTAACAGACCAGTAATTGTATGATTATATCTGTAAGTTTAAAAAGATAGGTAAAATAGCTTTCCTAAAAAAGCAATTTAAATTGATGAATAGTCAAAGCATTCTGTTCCTGCTTCACCTATGACCCACAAGCAGTAAACCCAAATATCTGGGCCATAAATTCAAAGCAACCAAAGATACACATAAAAAATTAAGATCTATAAGCTATGGGAAGGTATGAATTGGTTTTTAGCAATTTAGCCAATTCACACAAATTGCCAGTTCAGTCATAAAAGTGGCATGGTACTAGTTCTGAGTATTTCAGAAATGCAAAGGAACACACAACACAAGGAAATTTCCATATCTGTCTTGATATATTATAGCAGGAAACTGAAGCCACAATAAAATACGATGTTTTCCATCACGTAAAAGATTTACAACATTTTGTTTTGATGAACATTCTTCTTTACAAAAGACCATCTTATCTTCATATCCCAACTTCCTTCTTGCTCCTCACCTTCTCTATGGATCACTGAAAGCTATCTTATTTCCAATTCTTCATTGATTTTGGCGCCTGGAGTCATTCGCTGAAAATCAATGGCTTTCTCTTTCAGGTGTGAAATGCTGAGTAATTGAAAGGATGCTCCAGGCTTGGGAGAGAATGCTGGTCTTGTGGATGGCCTATTTTTCTTAACTATCTCAGATGTCAACCTGTCTTGCCACTGTGAGGGTCAATCTTCCTGTCTGTCTGGATCCTTCAGATCCTATTTCCTGTAGAGCACCCTTCCAAGGCAGCGGCTCTCAACCTTCCTAATGTTGTGACCCTTTGATATAGTTGCTCATGTTCTGGTGACTCCCAACCATACAATTATTTTTGTTGCCACTTCATAACTGAATTTTTGCTACTTTTATGAATCATAATGTAAGTATGTGATATGCAGCATATTGAAATGAGACCCCTGTGAGAAGGTCATTTGACCTCCCCAAAGGGGTCATGACCCACTTATTGAGAAACACTATTCTAAGGTGTACTCTTGATCTTCATGGTTATATTTCAAAGCTTCATTACATCCCATTGCCAAAGAGTAGAAAAATATCCATGGTGCTACTCTCTCTTACAGAGAAGTTTCTACTGATCCCTGCACCTCTTTCCAGATGGACAGAGGTCATTGTCATATGCTATGAGCTCACGGAATGAGAAGGCAATAGATTCAATCCTTGGGCGGATCAATAGAAAATACTGCCAAGGGTCATTTGGAATGTTGTTTGTGGGGCTTTAAAAGAAATACAAGATCGAATTTAAAGCAAGGAAATGTATGGACTGATCTACCTGAATAGCTGCTTCTGGATTGTCTTTCCTAGACCAGAGGGTGAATGCTGGACTGTGGTACCTGCTACAAGGGTAAAAAGAGGGGCACCATGGGACCTGGCATCTTTGCAGCTTGTCCAAAATGGAACCTTTTCTTTTGTGTACCCCTTAATGTGCACAGCTTTCCTCCATGGGAAAATGTTACATATGCAGAAAACCACACACGTCTTCTTGTTTAAACATAGGGAGCTTAATCTTGCTTTAGGCCAATCCTTGAAGAGATGTAAAAAACTGACATGGTATGGATGACAGAAGCCCCATCATTGGGAGTATAGGGATGTAATTGACAGTTTCATAGAGAGTTCCTACTAGAAAAATCTGTTTTAAAAACAAGAGTTATACAGATGAGGGCTGGAGAGACAGCTCAGTGGTTTACAGAACTTATTGTTCTTACAAAGGACCCAGGTTCGATTCCCAGCACTCACAACCCGCCCTGTGACTACAGTTCCAGAAAATCTAATGTCCTTTCTGACCTCCACGGGCACCAGGCAGGCAGGTAGTACACAGGCATACATGCAGACAAAACACCCATACACATAAAATAAAATTAATAAATCTAATAAAAAATTAAAAACAGTAGTTATAAAAATGAAGAGCAAACTAATAAGCTACTATTTGGAGAAAGAAAGAGACAGAAATTCAGGACTAGGGTCCATCAAGGCTGGCAAATTAATGGCCTGCAGTTAAGAAGATGACCACACGGGGGCAGCACTCAGCTGTGGTCAGGCTGCTTGCTTCAAAAGTAATTCATGCTACCTAAGGCAAGTGTTTGTACAGCAGTATATGAGTTTCCTCTTTTTTTTTTTTTTCAGGAAGTTTCATGACTGAAAGAAAATCATTAATATTTCTTTCCGTAGTGTCATGTCAATAAAAAAGGGAATACATCGAAACTCCCTGAGAGCTTAATCATTTCCCGTCAATATTAGAAGATAAATATTCTTGCCCCTTCATAATATTTAGGGGTTTGTGTAGTTTTTTTCTAAATGTCTTATTCACACAATATCTCTAGTTTTATGAAGATAAATCTGTTTGGATATTTTTTATTATCTTTGTATGTATTATCCTTGTATTTTTTTTTTCCCTAAATACTTTTACTTCAGAAAAATTGGGTCAGTTTTAAGCTTAGAACTTCATGAGTTGTGGGCTGGAGAAATGGTTCAGGGGTTAAGAGCTAGTACTGCTCTTTCAGAGGACCCTAGTTCAGTTCCCAGCATAGACTTCAGGCACCTCACAACAACCGGTAACTGGAGCCCAGGGGATCCGACGCCCTCCTCTGGCCTCACATGCACAAATCTGCACATATCCGTAAATAAAAATAAGTCTTAAACACTTCATGAATGAGTTGTGGGTTACCAAGTCTCACCCACCAAAAATACATTTTTTTCTTTTCTCCCTCCAGCTGTGTCTACCTTTATACAGTAGTATTATACGGGTGATTCTTCACGATGCATTTTCAGTTTTGAATTTTTCTACTTTCTGTTGGTTCAGGTAGAGATGTCCTGGCCATGTGGCTCGGAGCCAAGTGTCACTTGGAAGTTGAAAGCAAGAAGCAGAGAGCCCTTAGACAGCCAGGCCTGCCTTCCAGGGACTGCTCATCCTTGGCTATAAAAGCAACACATTTCTATTATTCCATGCCTGCAATTCGAGCTTTCTGGGACGGCAGGAACTTGTCCTGGCGGAAGCTCCTGCTATATTCTGGGCAGGAATCCAGCACTTTCTGTACTTTATCACGTGGACTCTGCACAAACCCTCTATGGAAGGCAGATCTGATACTTATTTCCATTAGATGATGAGTTACACCAAAAGAGGTTTAATATGCAGCCAAGGTCACACGAGAGAGGCCCGCTGTGCTGATATATTGTGTACCCTGATAAAATTTGCCTGAAAGATCAAAGAAGCAGAATAAGCCACAGCCACCACCTCTTACCTCACCAACTCCTCCTGCCAAAAGGGCTTCAGCCGAAAAGCCTTTAGCTCCTGCCTCCTTGAGCCTTATACCTTTCTCCGCCTAGCCATCACTTCCTGGGATTAAAGGTGTGTGTGTGCTTCCCAGTACTGGGATTAAAGGTGTGTGCCACCACTGCCCGGCTCTGTTTTCTTCCTAAATGTTTGTTTCTGCTGTTCTCTACAGACACATAATACAAATGGTCTTTTGTAGTCTCATTTCAATTAAAAATTAAAGCTGGCTTTGGAGTTGGAGTGTGGTTCTCTCCTTCTCTAAACCCAAGCATGCTTCTTAAAAGAAAATGCAAAATCTCTGTATCGTGTCAGAAGAGCCACCTGATATGGGACAGAAGAAAAACCAAAATTAAGGGACTATTCTATTGCTACTAATCTCATGATCCTTTGGTTTTATTTTGACTCTTTAAAACTTTTCTTTTCTTTTTTTTTTTTTCTTTTTTTTTTTTTTTTTTCTCGAGACAGGTTTTCTCTGTGTAGCTTTGCATTTTTCCTGGAACTCGCTTTGGAGACCAGGCTGGCCTCAAACTCACAAAGATCTGCCTGCCTCTGCCTCCCGAGTACTGGGATTAAAGGCATGCATCACCACTGCCTGGCTTAAAATTTTTCTTAAGGTAAAAATTTTATATCAAAATTTATAAGATTAATATATAGATATTAAACTCTTATCATGATATTAATGGTCATAGAGAATACAAACTAATTCTAGAAAAAAGACTTCATCTAGCTTCCTGTACATGATTTCAGGTTTGAGTCTCTATCAGTTTTCTGCAGTGAACCATGACCACACCTAATAGTGGCTTTGAAGTCTCTAAAAAGATGATGGGACCCCACAACGATGATTCCATCAGGACAATGTTAATTCCACCAAGCTGACAAATACCACCCAAAGACTGGCTTTGGACTACAAACTGCTCAGGACAATATCAAGATGGCTAGCTGAGATAATATAGCCCCACAGACTACCCCAATCAGAACTTGACCATAATCCTATATTTTCTTTGTGTCTCTGTAAGACTACCAGGGCACCCAATCAGCAGAAGTATCCTAGAAAATTATGCCCACATTCCCAAAAAATGGATTATGGATGTTTGTCTTTGTTTAGGAGTTGGTTAAAAATTGTTGATGGTTACAGTCAATCTCTTTCTAAAAGAAAAAAAGAGGATATAGATAAAAGGTAGATTGTTGAATTCACTCTGAAAACAAAAAAGGGAGACTATGGATATGATAAGATAAAAAGGTAGATTATTGAATCTAATTTTAAAAAGCAACCACTAGTTTAAATACTTTACATTGGATTGGATTTTTGTATATTGTATACAAATTTTGTATATTGATACAAAGTTGAGATTACTTTTGTTGGAACATACTGTACATATACTTCTAATCTTGTTCAAGGTATTGTACCTATACAGTTCATTTAACAATGTAATGCAAATTAATAGTTCTTGAAAGTTATTATTACCAACTATTTAGGATATAAAGAAATGCAGGTTAGTGGTTAGTCATTACAATCAAACTTGTAGTCATGTTAGGTATATTTTCAAGGTTGAACAGAGATATATTTTAGAAAGACAAGTCATCTTCAAACATTTCAGAGATCTACAGAATATGACATTTAAGATATTTTAATGACATAGATTCTTTTTATGACTATGAGACATGTCTGCTCCTGGCAGCTCCAATCTACTTCAGAGAAGATGATGGGCATCGAAGAAACTCCATATGGAGTTTACTTTCTTTGTGGCAAAGTTAGCCACTGCGTAAGAAAGAGCCCTTGCCTTGACTGCTGACAGTATGCTGTCCAAAATAGACAAGCAGGACACAAAAGAAAGGACTGCTGAATTTTGCCAAGCCAAAGTAGGACAGCCCTTCAGAAAATCCCACTTCACAGAAAAGTCTATCAGATATGCTAAGCCTGTAGGCTGAATATGGATGCCCCAACATTACAGAGGAACCTTGGGTGACTGTCCATGCAGCCAGCTGTTTCTGTCATTTCTCACATTTTTTGGAAGTTGCTTGCTTGTACATCCTGTTTACTTAGGTAATATTATTTCCTTCTCGGGCCTCTGAGGGAGTTGAAGACTAGATAGTTATAGTTTTCCTTGTTAACAAATTCAGAAAAGAAACTCACTAAAGATGTGTAAAGTGTATAAATTTGAAAGACATCAAAAGATAGTTTTTGGTTGGTAATACAAGTTAGGATAGAAAGTGAACTAGGTACAACACTTTGAACTCACCAAAATATGATAAATAATGGAGTATTTTCTCTGAATCTGTCAAATGTTATTGGACTAGACATTGTTAATGTAATTCTTGACTGTATATATTGTATATAGTTATTGTACTTATTGTATATAGTTTTTCTTATATTAGTGATTATCTTCTTTTATTATTTTAGACAAAAAGGGAAATGTGGTGATATATTGTGTACCCTAATAAAATTTGCCCTGATGATCAGCGGACAGAACAAGTTACTAGATTAAACATAGATGCTAGGCAGTGGTGGCACACACCTTTAATCCCAGGAAGTGATGGTGGGCGGAGAAAGGTACATAAGGCATGAGGAGACAGGCACTAAAGGCTTTTTCGGCTGAAGCCCTTTCAACAGGAGCTCTTTCAGGCTGAGGAGCTGGTGAGGTAAGAGGTGGTGTCTGTGGCATGCTTGACTTCTTTGACCTTTCAGCTTTCACCCCTTTATCAGGCTCTGGGTTTTTATGATAAGACCTTTAGAAATTCGTGTCACACCCCACATTGCTCTTGACCGTAGTGTTGAAGATTGTTTTCCCTGACGCTGATGCTCCAAGCTGCCCACTATGTTCTATTCTAATTTCCATTTGTATTTAGCACTAAAATTATCTCCCCCACAAATACGATTGCCCTGCTTTTCCTTTGACTTCCCTTTCAAATCCTTTTACACAAACATTCACTTATTTATGGTAAGTCCTACTGTCTTTTCTTTCTCTTCGTTTTTCTTCCCCCTCTTCTGTCGATCTGTTTCATGACCTCCAGGCTCCTGTGACACTAACTCAGCTTCCATTCTCGTGACTTGGACCCCTATGTTCTCATTGTTCTTTGCTTTGGATGTTGCTGGGATGTTTTCTCACTTCCTGGTTACATCTGGCTAACCCAGCCTCCTCTTTCAGATTCTACTCAGCTCCAGCTTCTGGACCGTGTTCTCTGACCCTCTAAACCTAGGCTGGCTGATCACCCCTCTGTTCATTTATGGAGCATTCTCCATTCTTATCTCTGGCATGCTCCTTGCGACAACGAGCGACTTGACCTACTAAAATAACAAAGGGTCTCTTGAGCAGAGATGGTCTGCTTCATGTGTTTCAGTGGTAGTGGTGATGGACCCAGAGTATGTCTTCAATAAACGTATTGTCAATGAGAAAATAAATGAATGAGGTGGAGAGGAGGGCTCCTTAGGCCAGAGCCTGGCCTTGGTTCATCTCTAAAATTATAAATGCTAGAAACTGAAAGAATTGATTTATCCCAACTTTGTTAAGCTCCCCTAGCATGCCTATTCATCAAGGATAGAGTGGTTCATGCCAACACAGCATGATATCAAGAAGCATGATGGCAACAGGCTCTTATGGAAGGAGTTGTTCATGTGTGCACTCTTGAGCTTTCAAGTGCACAATTTGCTCCTTCCCATAGGATCAGTTTCCATAAGAAACAGGTCCTTTTGCAGCTGGTTGCTGTGAGTAGGGACTTGGGGTGGGTGTGGGTGCCTGCGGTGAGTGGGTACACGGAGTAGGTGGGCACAAAGACTCCTGGTGTAGGCAAATTTACAGAGTGTGTTTTGGATGAGTTGGGACAACTTCTAAGAGATTGGGGGAACCTGGCTCACTGCTCATATCTTCAGACTGAAAGCCAAGTCCCTGAGACCTCCGCGCATCTCCTTGCCTCTGAGCTCAGTGTGGATGGGCAGGCATCGTAGTAGTAACAGTGTTTGGGAAGAAGGCCTTGGACAGGGAGCAGGGAGTCTTCAATAAGTTATAAGGGAGAAACAAGGGGAGTTACGCCAAGCTCTCTGAACCCATTTTTAAAATGACTTTGCTTCACAGATATTTTAAAATTCCTTGTTAAACCAACAAAGAAAGTAATGGATTCCATTATAGAAATTTCGTGCATATATGCCATCATGCCTTTAAATATGTCTTTCCCTTCTGTGGAATGGGCTGGAGGAGCAGGGAAGCAGTTGCCCAAGGCAAGGAGGATGTGGGTTTAAGAACTTCAAAGTGGGTTAGTGTTCTCCTTCATTCTTGCTTCCTGGATGCAGATGGCTGTCAAGATCTTTAAATCCTTCATGTAAAGCTCTCTGCTGTCTGTCCCTATATTCTATTTCAATAGTCATCACTCTGGTGTGAGCCTCTGTGAGCATGAGTTATCAAACCTACAGTGACAACTTCCTCTCCAATCTCCATGGCTTTAGGCTCAGCATCATCTAACTTCCCCTACACGGTACAATTTTGCCACCATCTCTGTCGAGGTGGCTCCAAATTCTTCATCCTTCCCTGTCCTTCAGGGCATCCATTGGGTTCTAATAGGTAGGGAGTCTCAGTATAGACTCAGTTTTCCTTCCTCACATTGTCTCGCGCTGTTCCTCTAAATCAACTGTTCCTGTGGCTGTGTCAGGGGGACACATGGGAAACCTTTTTTCTCTGATCACTTTCTTCATCAGGTCAGAATCTTAAATGACAGCCTTGTCAGCCTTTTGGCCTTTGGCTTGCTTGAGATTCTTCAAGCATCTCATCTAGTTTTAATCTCTACTCTCCTCCCTTCCTCTCTGCAGGTCTCAACGACTTCCTGGCTCCTTGTAGGCATGGTGGTCGATGTTGCCAGGCGTCTCCTCCTCCTCCTCCTCAACACACCAAAGCATCCAGAGCTAGAGGAGGAGGAGGAGGAGGAGGAGGAGGAGGAGGAGGAGGAGGAGGAGGAGGAGGAGGAACATAGTCCGGTTTCTCTTCCTTCAGTGGCCTCTGTTGTCATCTTCTCTTGGAGGTGGTGGTCTGCGTCTCTCTGTGTATCATCAACTGATCAGTTGTTAGTAATTGTCTCTGAAGTACAAGCTACCAAGTGGTGGTTCTGAAGAAGGTATGTGAGGCACGGTGTGCCCAAGGGGGAGATGTGAGGTCCTGGAGTGCTCTATGGGGGGATGCAGGATCCCTGGGTGCCCTCTGGAGGTTCTTACATGGATCCATTCTGGACTTCTTTCTTAGCTGGCTTCCTCTTCCAACAAGTCCCACTCATTGCTGCTATAATGTCCCTTCCTGTCACCTTCAAGATGGCTCAGGCCATCTCCTCCAGAATGTCCACCTGATTGGCAGGAACCTCAGGGACATGAGGCTCACTGCGGCAGTCTTGGGAACTGACCCAGACCCCTTAGGCCAGTCCTCCCTTTCTTTGTCCTTTGATCCTGCTTTAAGACATCCACAAGGCAAAGACACTCAGTTTGCATCTACATCCCTCTAACCATGGGTTGCAGTGTCCCTTACTTTGTGTCTTTGTGTTGAAGGTGAGACCTTTGTGCCCCGAGTTACTTTGGTGAAGGAGCCCTCATTTGCCATGAGTTGGCTCCGACACACACTCCTCCGTGGAATGAAAAGTGCACAGAATTCTCACAATGATGTGTGTTTCTGACATGTCCTGTGTTTCTCTGGGACGGAGTGATATTTGCAGGGCAGATGGGTGGCTAACTCAAAGCTCTTCAATGGCTAGCTGACCTTCCAAGTCTACAGACTGTGCTGTCATCAGATGTTAATTTTTACCTTTAAATTTTAGTTCTCACATTGGTGAAATGGTAAAAATCCGACCTGGCATTCTTAAACATTCTAGAACAGCATATTTTTATAAATAAAAACAGCAGTCAGATTTTAGTATGCATTTAGGAGTGAGGTACCATACAAAGCACCTGACCATGTTTTCATCTGACCTTCCCATTAGCCACTGAGTTGTGCCTTGCTAACATCGGCCTCATTTTATAAGCGAAGGTGACTAAGACTAGATAAGCTACAAGCTGTTCCAAGGCCATGACCCACATGACTTCTACATGTGCACTCTCAGCCACCGTGGAAGATAGTTCCCCCCCCTCAAATATACTACATAGTATATTTGTATCCACCATGTTAAAAATTGGTCTTCAGAGTTTTTCCAATTAGATATGTCCATCCCATACACGAGAGAACTTATGCCTACAAAACAACTGGTAAATTCCAAAGTGTTATTCTCAGAAATGTGCCTCCTACCATTGTATATATCCAAAGCCTATACAACCTACTTCCAGTCTCCTTCCGCCCAAACCTTGGTTCTCCGTGGTCTCATGTCCGCCTGAAGCATATACCAATTGCTGCTAACACAGCTGCTCAGCAGCTCCACGTTCCCCATCCTGGTGCTTCTTGCACTACCTTGTGACTAATGGAAAAGGCAACATCACATGCATTGATACCCCTCATCTATCCTAAGTGCCCAGAGTAACACTTGCAGGTCTTTTCTCACGTGGCATTTCAACCCTGTTTAGTAGATTAGCAACTGCTGTTGCTATCCTTTCATTTGCAAGAAGGTGTCCCATGAAATGGATGGAACGAGAGGAGGCCAGAATTGGAATATAGACTCCGGGGAGGTTTTACAATGCTCTCCTCACCTAGTAGAGAATCCGTGAGTGGCTGAGTGAGCACTCTGGATGAAGAAGAATTTTGGTCAGGTTTTGAGAACTGGAATAGCCTGAGACAGCTGTATTATAGTTCCTGTATTATAGGAACTAGACGGCAAATCAATACTGTCGCAGAACAAGACGGCCACTTCATTTCCAAAGAAGTTAATTTGGATTGCAGCAATTTTGTAGTTGTTTCCTCAAAGGGCTGAAGAAATGGCCCAGCACTCTCTAAATTGCATGCTTGGTGGCCAGAAGTGATTCTGTGTGTGCTTCCAAGCACAACCTCCTGCCGCCATTCTGGTGACCGTGTGAAAAGTTCAGCTCAAGAACCTTCCTGGGAGGCCCACGTGGAGCTCTCATGGGACACAACTCCAGTCTATGGTCAGGACAACCCACACTGCTCCTAAGGGAGAGGATTGATAACAGGAATTAACCATGGTGCCTTCCTGCTCTCATTGAAAGCAAGCTGCCACCTCCTCCTCCTCCTTCTCCTAACCCCCCTCCTCCTGCCCCCTCCTCCTACACCCCCTCCTCCTGACCCCCCTCTTCTTCCTACTGTCCCCCCTTCTCCTCCTCCCCCTCTTCCTTTTTCAAAGACATCATCACAAAGAGAGTCTGAGAGATAATGGTTCTGCTGAGATGTGGCAGCAGATCCAGGACTTTGCTCACTGCCCTCTCCAGTACTTACATATCACTTACAGGATACCCAAGTGAGTTTTAGGACAACAGTGGCTTGTGTTTAATATTCATGAATAAAAGAAATAGCTTGTGATAATCTCAGCATGGAAATAGAAAACAACATATGAAGGGCCGGTGAGATGGGTCAGAAGGTAAAGGTGATTGTGGCCAGCCTAGTGATTTAAATTTGACCCCTGAGATCCATGTGGTGGATGGAGAGAACTGACTCCCACAAGTTATCCTCCAAGCTACTGTTCACTAATGCAGTATATGTGCACCCATACACATACACACACTCATGCAAAACAACTAGAGAAAATACTCTCATAAAGCAACAGATCAAGAATGAAAAGGTACTTGTGACTGAGCTGGATAGGGAATAGAAAACTTGCATTTCTTTTCTTTCTATGTGACCCCAAAGAATACCAGCCCTATCAAATGCATCACAGTATTGGCTGTGTGTTGCAGGGTCTGAGCATAGTGAGATTGCACCCCCAAAAGACGATGGCAAAGCCTCCAAGACCACAACGAAGTTGTGAATGTGTATGATTGTGTGTGTGTTTGTGTGTGTGAAAGAGACTGTGCATGAGTGTGTGCTTATTTATTTCTAGTTTGTTTTGATTGGTGAAGAAGTGCAACATAGACAATGCTGAAGTTTTGTGTTGAGAACCTTTCATTAACCACACCATTTGGTGAGATCAGTGTTAACTCAAGTTGCTTTGAGTTACCTCTCCACCATAGAACCAGCGATTTCCTCGACCTGGACAGAAAGGCAGCAAAACACAGTGATAAGGAAAATAAATGTTAGAAATGAGAGTCATGGGAGGTAGGGTAAGACCCTTGGATTTCAGGATATTAAGAACATAAATGATTAGACATTAAGCTTTGCATAATGTGTATAAATATGCAGCTATGTGGCCTGTGTGAAGATTAGCTAGGAGACTTTTTGGCATATTGAGTGTAATGTCTGGTTCTTATGTTTGGCTCCTGTTATTATGGTACCAGTATTAAAAATTTAACATAATTGAATTTTGATTTGTGAACAGTGTCTGGAATCTTCCATTAGCTCAAAGCTCTTCTTTTCCTTTTGCGTGTGTGTGTGTGTGTGTGTGTGTGTGTGTGTGTGCATGTGCATGCAAGGTACTTCAATTTTTACTGTACATTTCAATATAAAATACATGATTGCCTTTTGTCTATGTGATTTATGCATCTAGAAGTCATTTTTCCGTGTTACTTTTGCTTAGAGTCATATTTGACTGTCCACAACTTAGGGTTATTATATTATAATCAACTTGAGATACTTCCTATGACCCAATCTTCTTTCTGTTTGAGTTTGCATGAATATTCATGTATGTGCTTAATTCTATAATGTCAGAATCCTGACAGAGCATGGGAATTATTCATACTAGCAGTACTTAATCACTTGTGCTATCCTTCAGGGGGGGATGTTTAAACAGTTCTCTGCTGCTGCCTGAGAGGATAAATACTGCAAGACTCTCACTTGTTGAAGACGCTTTTGTCACCCCCCCCCCCCGTCTTCACGAACCTGTTCCTATCATTAAATCAAGGAAACCATTTTGGTTTCTTCCCAAAAAATCTTCCTGAGGCCTGACTGGCAGTTTCTACAGAGGTACCTGGGAATTAAAGAGCTGACAACCGTAGGAAAAACACCGTTCTGCTGTGGATGATACCATCATTTGTAATATCAGGTGTCTAGCCATTTGCTTTTTATTGCCAATTGAATTTTAAAACAGCTACACAGCTAAGACACCTGTGAAAACTAACCTGTAAGAAAACACAAATGGGAGCCAGCAATTTACTGTTTGTTTTTTTTTTTTAAGGTAAAAATGACCCAAATTTAATATATTGCTAGGATGCTGCAACATCAGCCTTAGATAAAGGCAGGACAGGTAGAGGGAGATAATCACAGGGCCTCACTCTGGGAGCCTCAAACATGAGGGATCAGCTTTAGCTTATAGCTGTGGCTGCTGACTTTGAACGTTCCTCTTGGTGCTGGTCACCTGGCTGAAAAGGCTGATGAGCAGAGCGGATTTCCTAGGTTTTTCAATGTAGTCGCAAGACCCTTCCTGATAACTGTCTTTTCACATCATGCTCAAGAGTTACTTTAATTTTCTAATCCCAGGAGGAGCAAGCCAAATGACAGTTCTGGTCTATCACTTGCCCTCCCGTAGAACTGTTGGTAAAGCAATTAAATGCCTAAGTGACAGACATGATAGATGTTGGCTCCATTGTTGCTGTTTAACGCAGGCAGACTAAGTGATTCTCCAAGATTAGATTTTTGTGACAAGCCCCACCCCCATCATATCATACAGAACTGTTATTTGTCAAAGAAGCCATATTTGATTTTGACTGTTACAGAAATGTGAGAGGGAAAATCCCTGGGTTCTATTCCACATTTAAGAAGCACATAAGCCTGAGCTCTAGAAAGTTTACTATAGCTGTTTGTTCTGATGCAAAAGTCGGACCTCCTCCAAGTATTCTGCTGTTTGGAATGAGTACATAAAACTGTTCAAGACATCCACACTTGTCTCCCCACAGAACTCTGGGAAATAGCCCTAGGTCAAGTCTTTCTACAGCTTTGCTTTGTTTTGTTTGTTTTTTCAGTTTTATAATTCTCTGTAATGTTGGGATTCAGAGAAGTAAACACCTAACCACCTAACTTTGAAAATAACCCTGAATGTAAATGGTCTTAACCCTCTACTTGAAACACTCAGATTAGCTGAATGACTTAAATACAACACCCAAGAATTTGTGCTTGGAAGAAATATGCCTCAACAACAAAGATGTGTATAAGTAAAAGTGGAATATGGAAGATGACATTCTAAGAAAATAAAATAGAAAGTAAGCAGGACTGTTCTACTAGGTAGACTTCAAGTCAAGATTGGTCAGAATTGATAGAGTTAGAACATAGGAGAAAGGAAACCATCCGTCCAAAGAGTATACAATGATTATTTGTGCGTACATGTATTTGTGTGCACGTGTGTGTATGCATATGCATGTATATGTGTATATGTGCATATGTGTACATATATATGTACATGCATTATGGTTATATATGTATATGTGCATGACTATATGTGTGCATGCATGTATGTTTGTATGTGTGTTTACATGTATTGTGTGTATGTACATACTGTATGTCTACATGTGTATATATGTGTGTGGGTGTATGTATGTTTATATATGTGAGTATATGTGTGTATGCATGTGTATATAAATATATGAGGACAGAGCCCCTAATATATAAATAAACTATTCAATAAATTAATACATGGGAATAAAATAGAAACCTCCTGCCTAGAGGAACCACTAGTCATTTGCAGACTCTACAGCAGACTTCTGCTCCTCACAGCAACTTCCTTTCAAAGAATGAAATATTGAAAGAGGAGGGGAGAGACAATTTTTCCAGGGGAGAAAGTAGATAAATAATAATCCAGCCAGTTGATAAAGGTGAATGTCACCAGTCATAAATCAGGCTGGGACTTGGGGCCTTTGATGACACCTGATGAAATTGACAGCTAGCCCTGGTGACTTTCCTTCCTCCAGATCGTAATGCCAACGTACGAAACCCAGATAAGTCACAAAAATAATAAAGTCATCCACAGGATACCTCAGCACTGCTTCTCCAAAATCTCAAGGTCAATAAAAAACACGAAAAGTAAGATAAATTGCCACAGCTAAAAAGAGACCGCTGAGTTCTATAAATGAAATACCTCTCTATCCTGCATGGAATCCTGGGGCAGAAGACAGGCATCGTGTGGGTAACACAGCTTGTCAACTTGACAGGATCCAGAATCACCTGGAAGACAAGCCTCTGGGTGTGTCTCTGAGGATTTTCCTGACTGGATTCATGGCAGTGAGACATCCCACGCTAATCGCAGGTGGCGTTGGTCGCTCCATGGCTTGAGATCCTGGGTGGAAGGCAGATGAGAATACCGGCTGAGCATTTAGCTCTCTCTACTTCCTGAATGCCCACTGCCTCCAGCTGCCTCAAGTCCTGCCGCAGCACCTCCCTCCTGATGATGGACCGCACCCTCAAACCGTGAGCCGAAATAAACCCTCCCTTCTTTAAGATGTGTTTGTCAGGGATTTCCTCACAGCAACAACAGAACTAATAAGCTGTTGTCCAACACTGAGAAATCCGAGCAATGTATGGACTTTAGTTACTAACTCTGTATCACATTTGCTCACTAATCTCAACACAGGTACCCTACTGATGTAAGATATGATAATGGACCGGGATGGAGGAGTGGCTGCTTCCAGAGGACCAGAATTCAGTCGCCATCATTCACATCTGTCAGCTAACAGCTGTCTGTAACTGCCCTCCAGGGAATCCATTGTTCTCTTCTGGCCTCTGTGGGCACTCACACAAATGTGGCACACATTCACACAGATAGACACGCATACACATAAAAAAGTTTTAAAAATACAAATCAGTGGGAGAAGCTGTGGAAAGAAAAAGTTACAGGATTTTTGTACTGTCTTCCCAACTTTGTAAATCTAAAACTTGTCTAATGGTACAGTTTATTTAAATAATCCTTAAAATACCAATTATCATCTGTAGCCGTATAGTACTTTATCATGGAATATGATTCTTTTCATACTTGGAAATGTGAGGAAAGAATGTATTTATAATGACATAACCATTCGCTCTGTGGTATTAAACATCACATTTACTGGTATGTTTACCGCATGCTGCTTTCTTCATGTGAGACTTCTTTCTTGTTCTTTAACTAATTACAGTAATATCAGGCATAAAGTTAACATTAAGTTATTGGCCTTTTTTCTCATTTTTGTATAATATTTATTTTTAAAAATTTAAAGATAATCAGTTGAATGAAGGTACCAAATGTTTTATCAAATATTACTTTAATATTTGTCTTTATTGTATGTATATAAGCCAGCATCTATGTGCACCATATGCATGCAGTACTTCAAGAGACCAGAAGAGGGCATTGAATCCCCCTGAAGTTAGAATTACAGGTGATTATGAGCTGCCATGTGGATGCTGGGAACCAAACCCAGGTCCTCTGAAAGAGCTGCAAGTGTGCATAACCATTAAGTCACCTCTCCAGCCCCCTACCTAATTTTTTTTTGGCAGACATCATAGGTTGGCTCACCTAAAATCCAAACCCAAGTTTTTTCTGCTTTTCCTCACTACACTAGAGAGTACAAACTTCAAAGACTCCATTCCACAGCTTTCCTTATAGCAAGGGTGTGGCTATGTGCTTGGCCTGGAGCTATGAGCACAGTGTACGCATTGTTTTCTTATGCTTGCAGAAACACAATAGTCAAAATGATAGCAACTCTCCTAGACAGCTAAGAAGAGAGTGTCTGGCCCCCAAGTATCTTGAGATGGACTCCAGTTATAGAAACAGACTTCCCTTTGTTTAAGTCACTGGGCTGTGCTTTGTTTTGCCACTAAACTATTCTTTTCTAAAAGCATTTGAGTTCCTATGAGCTTGGTTCAGTTGTCTCTGTAGATTTCCCCATCATGTTCTTGACCCCTCTTCCCTCTCTTCACCTGGACTCCCAGAACTCTGCCTGGTGCTTGGTTGTGGATCTCTGCATCTGCTTCCATTAGTTACTGGATGAAGGCTCTGTGGGTCTGCTTGAGGGGACCCTGGCAGTATGATCAGGATCTATCCCCGGTGCATGAGCTGGCTTTCTGGATCCCATTACCTGTGGTCAGATACTGCTTACCCTTGATGCAACAGGGAGGGGTTTGGTCCTGCCTCAACTGAATGTACCAGGCTTAGCTGTCCCCCTATGGGAGAACTTACCCTTCTGGAGGAGGGTATGAGGAGTGGATTAGCAGGGGGGAAGGTGGGAGGGAGCTGGAAGAAGGATGAGAAGGGGATCTGTGGTTGGTATATAAAATGAATTTAAAAAATTACAAAAAGAAAAAAGTATTTGATATTTATTCATTCATTTGATTGCAATTGTTTTGTAAACTCTTTATGTTAGAAAACTAATATTTGCCAAAGAGATTAGTACAAATTAACCCCACAAACTTATCACCAGGCTCAGTGGTAATCAACTCGCAGCTGATCTGATCTCATTTAAATGCGTTCTTGTACCAATGCATTTTTGTATTCGGCTCCACCAAGCATCCTACTGATGTAATACTACTTCCGAGTATAACTGTTACACATAGATATTTAGCATCAGAGATACACAGGTATCTGATGAATAATACTATTCCTTGTTAATATTATTCCTTATCTATGAAATTATTGAATCAATAAGTAACGGCGAGTGCCTTTTGGAAAATAGACTATAAAAACCTCAGGCCTAATCTTATACTGTTGAACTCTCAGGTTAGAGATAATTTAATGTTCATAAATTGCCAAAACCAAAACAGACTTTATATAATATATAGAGTTCAGAAATCTTTTATAAACATAATTAAAATGTACGCCTTGTGTGCAAGCTGTAAATCTAACTCACAATCCACCTAATCCTGTGTAAATGAGTTTGGCCTCCTGCAGCTGTTGGTGAGATTGAATGTATACAGATAGCTCAGAAACCAATGATGCCTTTGTTTTTCTTGGGAGCTAAGACAAGGAAGATTCATCCATTTCTGAACTAGTGACAATCTTCAATTTTTCTACCAGTTTTTTAATACCAATTTCAAATCCTTTAAAGTTTTGAGAAATCCCAGTGTCATACAACAGCCTTACCTCTGAACAGAAGCTGAGAGTCTCATGTGGTCCTTCAGCACATTGACCTCACAGAATTCTGTGTTCTGTCCTGTACCTGCAGGCCATTCTACCCTTCTTACTGTGTCTGCTGCTACATAGCTCTTTTGAAGTCAAGGAATTTGCTTTTCCTGGTCCCCAGTGCCATGTGGTCAGCCTTTCTTAATGGGTGCTCTGTAAGCATGGGTTGATGCATGGATTTGACCATCACACACTCATGGTTGTCCTCTGTCTTCAACTCTATCTCCTTCCATATCAACTCCTTACCTCCCAGTTGTAGATGTAACCAACCGTCTTATAAATAAGAAACACAGAACCAATGCAAAGAAGAAAGCCAAGAGGTCAGAGCTAAGAGCTAAAACCTTACCCTTCCTCCTGCGGTGGTCCTACCTCTCCGAAGGAGCCAGTGCTTCCTGTGTTAAAGTCTTTATATAGTCTCTGTTCTGCCTTCTCATTGGTTGTAAACCCAACCACAGGACTGCCTCATCACGGCCTGTCTGTATAGACCTCCAGGTGTTCTATGGTTGGTATTGAGATTAAAGGCATGTGTATCCAATGCTGGCTGTATCCTTGAACACACAGAGACTTACCTAGCTCTGTCTACCAAGTGCTGTGATCACAAGCGCACACCACCACTGCCCTGCTTTCCTATGGCTTGCTAATAGCTCTGACCCCCAGGCAACTTTATTTATTAACATACAATTAACATTTTGGTACAAAAGAAAAATATCACCACCCAGTAGCTACA
The DNA here is from genome assembly GCA_902168415.1 of Peromyscus melanophrys. Classification (NCBI taxonomy): domain Eukaryota; kingdom Metazoa; phylum Chordata; class Mammalia; order Rodentia; family Cricetidae; genus Peromyscus; species Peromyscus melanophrys. The sequence continues at coordinate 16,785 of CABHPR010115017.1, read as the reverse complement.
GCATCTCCCCAAGACTCAAGGTCCAAGCTCCTCTACTGAGTTTTAAGGTAGCAACTTCATTTCACACATGCTTCTCATATCAACTAGTTGGCTGCTGGTTTCTAATACAAACCTGCGAGGATTTTTTTTCAACTGTAGCTTTCCTAGTTGTTACACTCTTTTCCAGTTGTGTTTTAGTAGGGTGTTTTGTATGTTCGTTTAAGTAGCACACAAAGCGTGGGTATTGTTATAGAATTTCCATAATCTGTTTTACGTTGGTCCTCACCCCTTCCTTCCCCTGTCCCCCTATCTTACCCTCCAGCGTCTGTCCTTCCCGAAGCAGCATCCCCCACTTTGATGTCGCATGTGCTCTCTTTGTCCCTTATGCAGCCCTCAGGCTTCTCTTTTCCTTCTCATGGCCACCTTTCTAGCCTTCTAGTTTCACGACATGTACTCCCTCATACATGCATGCACACACACACACACACACACACACACACACACACACACACACTAAAATCCTTGATTCACACCTGAAAGAAAATATGTGGCACTTGCTTTTCTAAGTCTGGGTTACTTCCCCTAATATAGTAATTTCCGGTTGCATCCGTTTTCCTGCAATGGCACGGCATCGTTTCCCTATGCAGCTGAACAGAATTCCATTGTACCATGTTTCCTCTCTTCATGTGTTGGTGGACATGGAAGACCGAAGCCCTTCCCTCTAACAAAATCCCGTTATCAGTTCTGATCTTGGCTGCTGATCTTCCTGTTAGGGAACCTCACCAAGCCTCACCAGCTCCCGCTGCCCTCATAAACGCAGCTTCTGCGTGGGGATGGTGCTTCCTCCTCCCACCGCGCACTTCTTAAATTGTATATAGGTATGTAGTATGCAGCATAGATATGCATACCCTATTTCATCTGAGGACAGGGAAGCCTGAGAATAAAGATGAAGACTAATATTAAAATACCCCTATGTCTAGCACAGTGCTCCTGCATGTTGCATGTCAATATGACTGTTAATGAGGAGCTGCACAGATAACTATGGAGTCAATCATAATTTGTTGTTTTATGTTGTATCAGCCACACTTATTTATGCTATTGGTAAAAAATATCCCATATGGCATATTTGTATGCATAGATGATGCATCCGAGTTTTGTAATTTAGAGGACCGGGCTTGGTTTGTAAATATCAAACAAAGAGAAATGTTCTAAAAATAAATATTGTCTCTGCTTCTTGAAAACACTGTCTTTTGAGTAATGTTTTTAAGTGTAGTAAACTTAGTAACCAACGTGTGTTTTCTGTGAACATAAGAAAGCAAGGGTGCTGAGGCAGAGAGCTGACCTTTATCTCATTGCTGAGTGATGGGAATTGATGATCTCATTATCTGGAGAAAGTAGATTGTGGAAGTAATGCATGCCGGAAGTCACACAGCCTATCTCAGGGGTCATTCAAGCCCACACTGGGGTTGTTACTGTATGAAAAAGGAGGCCATGGGTCACTGAGCTTATATTTGTCTTCCAGGTGGGCCTGGGAAGTATATGTTCTGTGTTGTCAGCCGGTTTTGAAATGCTCAGCATACCCAGGAAAATTGAGCTTTGACTTTGGGCCTTTGCAAAGCACACTCTGAACATCTCCTTCATTATCAGCGGAAGGAGTGGCAGGTGTCGACACCTCCTTTTCCCACCTTATCTCTGTTTTCTACAAAAGCCCACCAAGGACTTCCCTTCGGCTCCTCTCCAACATTAGCCTAGACAAGCCGCTCATGAAAAGCTTGAGAAGATTGGCACGTGTTTTCTGATGACAAAAGTTACATATATCCTCTGGGGGACTGAGAAGCTGCTGAAAACCAAGCCTTAGAACAGAGGCCTTGCTACAGTTTGCAGGGATTTTCCCTGAATGTATGCAATGGCATAGTTAATAAACATAATGAAATAGTTATTTTACTTTTATACAAAGACCGCCACGAAAGTATACATTCTTGGCAAGTCTCATAGGAATGTCACATAGCTTGCTGTTGGATAGCTATTCTGTACTTCATTTAGTCACTGTCATTGGACAGGCGGCTTCCGGCTTCTGTTTTTTTTCTTTTTTCACAAAGAATACTGTAACATTTTTGTATGTTCATTTCTGCCTACATTTTGAATGATTTTCTTAGAAAGAGAGCCATATATTTAAATGCATGCATATTTGTACTGGCAAAGTGGTTTCCCAAAACATTTTACTAGTTTACAATACTGACAGAAATTTGAGAGTGTGTGTTTACTGTGTGCAGAGTGTCTCAAAATGCTGATGCAAGAATATTGGATGTAACTGACAATCTCATGTCTTCCGCTGTCTCATCTCCTCCTTTTCCTACATCTCAGCAGATAAAGCTTATTCCTGTGTAAAGAGAAAAATCCAAATTCAACCTGCTATCGACAAATTTATTCAGAGCGATTGTCACTTTGATTCCTTCTCATTCACTTAGTGGTTGATCCCACCACACGAGGCTAGCTCTCACTGCATCCAATCTCCAAGTGCAGGCTTCTCCCTCAGGGTTGTAAATGTCTCCCATTCTTTGTTTTTTTTCCTCTTTGTTTTTAATGATACTGTATTATATAGAATTGTGTCACTAAAAATTCTAATCTAGAGCCAGTGAGATGTGTCAGTAGTAAAGACACTTGTAGCCAAGCTTGGTGACTTCAGTTTGATCTCCAGAACCCACATGGAGGAAGGAGAGAAATGAATCTCACAAGTTGTCCTCTGACCTACACACGCACACACACACACACACACACACACACACACACACACACACACACACACGTAATGAAGGTAATTACTTTTTTAAAATGCTCATTTTGCTCATTATCATCTAGCTTTGTTCTCATACTCTACTTGCAAGCTCCACTCCCTAGTACCAGGAATTGAATCCAGGGACTTGTGCTTGTGAGCAAGGACTGTATTAGCCAGTTGTATTCCTGGCTTCCTTTTTACTTCGTATTTTGAGAAAGGATCTCACCAAGTTACTTTGGGTAGCACTGGGCTCCCTTTGTAGCCAAGGGTGGTATTGTACTTTCCACACCCCTGTGTTGGTCTCCCAAATAGCTGGGTCTCTGAGCCCAGTCTGCTTATCTTCCTAGGTCTCTCCATTTCTTTATGCCATTTTTTTTAGAAGAGTAGTCTTCATTCACTACCTTCCTTTTCCATTCCCAATAGCCTCCAGAACACTAAAATCCTTGTTCCTCTACAAGGGTTTTCCTCAGCATACCAGTGAGGAATGACTATAAATAAACGACTCTTCCTGGGACCCATCTCTTTTGTGCTGTTTGACCCCTTAATGTCCCTGAATCTGATTCCTCTAAGTTTACTTTCCTAGTGGTCAGGGTCACTGAGATAGATGAAAGTTTCACCCAACGTCCACCTCAATGGTGTTGACAGTGATGGCCAAAAATTGACAGTCGAGGAAGGAGACGAAGGCTCAATATGGTCTGAAAGTACCGGAAAGATAGCAATAGCCTGCCAGTCTGTGACCATAGTCATGAGGACCTCACATACATTGGGGAAAATAACACACCATAGGGAAGGATGGGGAGAGCAGCTGACTGTGATGACAGTTGGTCACCAGCAAATAGTAGATCTCCCTTTTAATTAATTTATTTAGTTCACTCCCATCAACCCCCCTATGTGCTGACATCAGCATGGTTGATGAGATGGATGATCCATTGTTTGAGTGGAAGACAAAGACTTATGTCAGAAGAAGCCAGTGTCTAAACAGACAGGCGAAGGGTCTTCCAGAGATTGGGGGGCAACATTGCATTGTGAGTATGGCATCAAATGATATCAAAAGCAGCAGAAAAAAGAAAGAAAGAAAAGCAGCACAAACTTCGAAAAGTTGTTTCCTAACATAGGGAGGCAGCATAGCTGGGGCGGGGTCTTGGTAAGACATGAATGATGGTCCCAGCATCAATAGGAATTCTGATTGTTTTAGATAATGAAAAACAAGGCTATCGATACAATAGTTTGTCTAAACAGTATTTGCCGACATAGGATAAACTATTCCTCCAAACACTATAATTTGTTGATCTATACATACTAGTCTCTGTTTGGGAGCCGTGTAGTCAATGTTAACTGAATGACATCAAATCAATTCAAGCTTCAAATGGCCTTGACTCCAATAGATGCAACCGTCACAATTTCCTGGAATAATAAAATGATGCACACACTGTTCTCCATCCTTCGTGGGCCTTGTGGGAAGAAATCAGAAGCACATCTATCAAACACCAGCTAAACATCGCAGAGGATAATCTCTACAGAGAAAATTACTTCCATTCTAATTAAGTTGCCTGAATCTGAAATCCAGACAGAGCAAGACAAACCCAAAGAGAGTCTTCTTCATTAGTGTAAGATTATCATGACATTCCCCATGGAACTGGCAGCCACAAGGCTGACTGCAGTATTCTGTTCTTTTTGTACCAGCACACTCAACCAGATCAATACAGCAGTGAATCCTGTCTGTCTGCCTACAAGCTGTCCTTAATGATCAGACCAGCACTCCTTCTCTGGAAATGTCATGTGGTAGAGACCAGGTATAAAGAGAGCAGGTAGCAGACGGGATCAAATGTCTAAAAACTAGAAGTTTCAGTGGGCCTGAGTTTGGGCAGGAAGTCACATGTTTGGCCTACTTTGGTATGAATGATGGGCACCTCTAAGAGAGGCCTTGAAGTGTGTATTTGTAAAAGAGACACTGGGGCTTCCAACCAGGATAGCTTAGTGCTGAGCTCCTGAAGGCACATCAAGGAAAGAAAATATGGTGTGCAGTAGAGATGGCATGATCTAAGAAAAAGAGAAAGATGAAAACAAACCTTGAACTCAGTGGGTCTTTGTCGTGAATATCGCACATTCCCAATAATCCCGTCTTGGGTGATTGGTTAATTTAGTTGGTCAAACGCAGTATTTGGAGTTATGGGTTCACTAAAGAAGTCTTTTCTTCAGAAGAGAATTGAACTTTCCCACTGAGATGAGGGATCATCTTGTTTCAGCTTCCATTTCACAGCAGTTTAATGTTCAACAAATAACTCCTTCAGCTGGCGTTTAGGAACTGATGGGCTCATGGCTTTTTCATTTGATTTTTAATAATTAAGAATATTTATTTATTTATTTATTTATTTATTTATTTATTTATTTATTTATGTATATAAGTGCTTTGTTGGTATGTATGGTATATCTTTGCACCATTTGTGTGCCTGGTACCCAATGGGACTAGATGAGGATGTCAACGCTCCCGGAACTGGAGTTAGAGAGGGTTATGAGTCATGTGGGTGCTGGGAATTGAACCTGGGTCCTCTGCAAGAGTGGCAAGCACTCTTAATCACTGAGCTGTCTCTCCAGCCCTTGCTTTTCTCATTTATATGTGATGGAATATTTGACATAGATAAAACAATTTCTGTAAGCATTTATTATAAAATTTTAGAAATCGAATATAATAGAATAACTCCATTCTTAGTTTCATTAATATATAATATACTTTTGAAATATTATGGATAAAAATGAGCAAAATCACCACTGTACTTGGTGCCTTAAGTCTGGAGTCCCTCCTGCTTGCCCTCAGGCTATGAAGTTTGCCACCCCATTACATTCAGAAGATAATATTCTAATTTTGTGGGTCTCTACATATATTTGCAAAGTAGGTTATTCTGAACTTGGCAGTAAAGCAGATAATCCTGAGATTCTGGGTCTTACATAAGATGTCCTTTTCACAAACCTCAAGTAATTTCATAGTCACGACCATAAATTCTGAAGTGAACTTCTGGGTTTATGCCCACTCTGATCTTTATTGGTTATACTTAGGGAAGGTACATAACTCTTGCGATGCCTCATTCAAGTTCATTTGAAAAAGGAGTAATTATTATAATGGTTCTGTGGCAATCAGATAAATAAATTAAACTGTAACTTTACATGTTGTTAAATTTATTTTTATATTATGTTTTAATGATTTTCTTTTATTTTTCTGTATGTGTGTCTGTCTGTGTTTGAGTATGCTCATGTGCACGCCAATGCCTATCAAGGCCAGAAGTGCTGCTCAGATGCCCTTGTCTGGATTTACAAATAGTTGTAAACTGTCTGTTGTGGGAGCTGGGAACATAACAGGTCCTCTGCAAGAGCAGTAAGCACTCAATCTCTGAGTCATCTTTCCAGCACCAATTAAAAAAGTGTGTGTGTGTGTGTGTGTGTGTGTGTGTGTGTGTGTGTGTCTTCACATGCACATGTGTGTATATGGAAGCCAGAGTTTAAGGTTGGATATCTTACCCAACTGTTCTTCACCTTATTTTTAGGCCTGAGTCTCTCACTGGCCTGGGGCTGAGCTGACTGAGTTAGGCTGGCTGGCCAGCAAACTGCAGCAATCTTTCAGTCTCTGCCTTCCAAGCACTGAGATTACAGATAGGTTAGTGGGGCTGTGTCCCAATTTTTATGGGGGTTCTAGGGACTGAACTTGGATTCTTGTACTTGCATGATAAGTACCTCACAGCCTGAGCCATCTCCCCCATCCCCCAAAGTCTCTTTCAAGGTAATAGATTTTTTCCAAAGTCCTTGGGATTGGTGCGTTTCCAGAAAAGAAATTGTTAATGAACATGGTTTATGTGTTTTGGATAATGAGTGCATTGAATATGGAGCTCCTTGCTTCAGGGTAGGTGTTAAAAATTAGTACACACAGCACAGACACTACAGAATAAGGATGGAGTTTCCTTAAAGTAGAGCCATCTGCAAACCAGCAGTCCACGACAGCTGAACATCTATGGAGATGCTACTTCGTCAAATACATGGGGAAGATATCATTTCCTATTATTTTAGGCTAAGAAAACACGCCCATGCTTTCTAAGCTCTGCCTGGAAACTCATAACTGTTTCCCACAAGGCAGTCAAACTCACCAACGGGCAGTTTTCTGATCCATTGTTAACAGGGCACCACTTAGATCCTCACATTCCTGTGATCACAGACATAGAACACACTTACAAGAGAATGTTATACTTATTGAAATTTGGAGCACATAATAAAACTAGCAGATTTTTTTTTCTTTTTTGGTTTTTCAAGACAGGGTTTCTCTGTGTAGTTTTGGTGCCTGTCCTGGATCTCGCTCTGTAGACCAGGCTGGCCTTGAACTCAGAGATCCTCCTGGCTCTGCCTCCTGAGTGCTGGGATTAAAGGCGTGAGCTACCACTGCCCAGCAAACTAGTAGATCTTAAGTTCTATTCTGTAAATATATTTTCGAGCTCATGTTCATTATATTTAAGTTTTTACATATTGGATATTTTCTAGACTCTTCTATTACTATTTTCTGAACTATCCAGTTCAGTCCAGTGTGTTGCTCCTTGATACCACAATCATCTGCCCAATCTATCAAGTTTAGCAGTGTGATTGGGCAGGACAAGTGGTAAGCATAATGTAGTCCCACCCATACACCAATAGCTACAGCACAGTGTAAATGTACTTTATTACTATGTATGCCTTGTGAATTTGAGAAGGAATGTGATGACGAGGAGAGAAAGATGCCCCAGATATTACATGGGCTGAAAGAGAAGCTGGAGACAAGCAACTATGATTCTAATTTACACTTTAGTAAATTCTATCTGGGGAGATGGTTGAATGGGTAAGAGTGAGGACCTCAGCTTCATGCCTAGTACCCATGTAAAAGGTTGGGCATGGTGATACATATCTGTAATCCCAACACTGAAAGGCAGAAACAAGGGGACTCTAGGTGTCCACTGGCCAGCTGGTCTATCCAGTCAGTGAACACCAAGTTCAGGAAAAACCATATCTCAAAAAAATACCGTGGAGAGCAACAGAAGAGGATACTGAGCTTCCTTCCATGGCACCACACTCACTGGCACATGTGCACCTATACACATGCATAAACAACAAAAGAGAACAAAGTCCAGTAACGTAAATAGCTAATTAATTAACAATATAGCAATTGTAGCCAATGAAAGATTAATGTATTTAACATATAAACTTTTCATATTAACAATTCAAAAGACAGATTGACAGCAGATGACAACATATGACAGATGGAAACAGATTTGAGGGGACATTTCACAAGTCGATGAATATAACAGATATTTGAAAAATATGTTCAACCTACTAGCAAAAAGTTAGATGAAACAGGCTGGGATCCTATTTTGCTTGCTGTATCATTGAATGAGTTGCAGGAATGTATTGAAAAATAATACCCCATAAGTGTGAACAATTATTGTGTATCTATTTAAAACAAAGCAAAGCTAACGCTAAAAATAAAAACCAATTATGGCCTAATATATTATACTAATAAGTACTTTTTTGATAAATAAGTAGAAAGGTTTATGACTATTAGAAAAATACACAAATTATTTTATACCATAACTGGAACCTAGGCTATGCCAATTTCTCTTTATTTTAGCTTTCTTCACTGTCCAATGGAAAAAGAACACTCTACTTAAGATCCTTTTTAAAATTGTTATTTCCGAAATTAGTTTTGCACCAAATATTCATTACAGTATTGTGTTTCTTGTAATTCCAACACAAACATCTGTTAAATATTGATTTAGGGAAACAGAGAGGTCTTGGTGGTAGGGAAATTAGCTTTAAATCAGAAAAGCTTTTAGTAGCATAGGTAGACACTGCTAAGAGGGAGGCAGGAGGATCAAGTTCAAGGCCAGTGTGGACTACACAGGGCGACCCTGTTGCAATCAGACAGAACAGTTGGGGTTCTCCAAGCAGGGGCCCGTGGCATGGCTCATCATTATCTGTATATCGTGTTTAGAGGACAGACTGCAAGGACCTGCCCAAAGACAGAAAGCCAGGTCTGGGATCTGGAACCAAGGCTCTGGGTCAGTCCAGTGCAGTTCCTCATTGTCTACTTGAATTTTCTTGGATTTGCTTCCTGCACTTCTTGAATATTGTTGAAGAACATGTTCCTCCAAGCAAATCATTTGCTATCTCTTCATGTTGGCTGTGACTGCTTTCTGGAGTCAGTCATATTCTTGGAGTCCACCCTGGAGCATTTGCTGCTCTTCAGTTGGTGGGCAAAGATTCTGTGCTCTTAAATTGTATTTTGGTTTTGTATGCGTGTGTGTGTGTGTGTGTGTGTGTGTGTGTGTGTGTGTGTACATGTGTGTTGTATGTGTTTGCCCACAGAGGTGAGATGAGGGTGTCAGACACCCTGGAACTGGAGTGACAGGTGGTTGTGAGTCTCCATGATGTGGGTGCTGAGAACTGAACTGGGTTCTTCTGCAAGAGCATCAAGCACTTATCATTGCTGAGTCCTCCCTCCAGCTCCCAGAATCTGTGTTTTACACAAGCTCCTTGTGTCTTCTAGACAAAGAGTTCAAAGTCCACAAATGAAGCTAAAAATAATGTTTTGACTTTGAATGATATTAAGTGTTTGAGGGAAAACAAGGACTCTAGTGGCCACTCTATAGTTAGATTAAGGACAATGAGGATAGGGATGTAGAGGTTCCTCATGCACTCATTATTTTTATAATGTCCCAGTCAACAAAAATGGGAATTCTATGGAAGAATCTTGGCTCTTTCTATTCCCCACACTATCGCTACCTGTTATAAAGCAGCCATGAATTTGGAATGGAAAAACTTTCCTGAGTTCATCTTGTGTAATTAGAGTAACTTCGCCTATTGAACCTCCCAGAATTCATTAGTAGTTGGTTGCAATTGAAGCCTGTGCGATCAGATCCCTCCCAGGCAGCAGTTTCAGCCTTGCAGGCTGGAAATCAGCAGGCAGGCATAGGTTCCTAAGAGAAGGCAGCTGGGCTGTATTGCTGGTCCGGAAGGAATATGTAAGAGTGAGTAAGCATGTCAGTTCTTGGGGATCATGATGTTAGTGATGGCTACTTGATAAATCCTTGAGATTGTTGGCAAAACAGAACAGGTACCCCAGAACTCGTAAGAGAGAATGTTTGATTAAGAAACATATGACCCAGGGATAAACAGGCCACAGAAGGGAATGACAGGCACAATGAAAGACTTGTTCCCCTCTTTTTCCACCTGATACCATCCCCACTTTAATCATTTTTCTCTATTTCCCTGGAAGGTAAAATGATAGATCGACAGAGCATATTCAAAATGAAACTAGTGTTTGGTGAACTTGGCTACTTTTGCTGACTTTGAGAAATAGTACTTTTTTTTTTTCTTTTTTTTTTTTTTGGTTTTTCGAGACAGGGTTTCTCTGTGTAGCTTTGCACCTTTCCTGGAACTCACTTGGTAGCCCAGGCTGGCCTCGAACTCACAGAGATCCGCCTGGCTCTGCCTCCCGAGTGCTGGGATTAAAGGCGTGCGCCACCACCGCCTGGCAAGAAATAGTACTTTTTAAAAATTACTTTTGGCTAGTTAAAGGAAGTTGTCACCCATGTTGCTCTGAGATCATGTACAGAAGGTGAGGCTCTTGTCCAAGGTTGTTCAGCTTGGCATGTTTTAAGTAAGATGTGGCTGCACCTGGACAGGAGGAGCAGTGGGGCCAGGAGACTTCCTGACACAAACTGAGACTCTGGAAGAAAAGGTTAGCAAGGTTGACATAATACTGCAGAATGTCCCCGGAATCTCCAGGAGGATTTTATTGGCTCAAAATGCAGATGGTTTTTAAATTATTTTTATAAGAACCACGGGTGGCTTGCTTTCAGCTCTGACTTTTGTTTGTTTATTTGCTTGTTTTGTTTTGTTTCTCAAAGGCACTCTGGTGCAGAGGCAACTGGGATTTCGGTAGCTGAGCGTGAGGCTGTGCGTGCAGCTCTCACTGGCTAAGCAGCAGCTCCAGGGAGACCTGCAGGTATTTGGCTGTGAGCCCGGTTGTCTCCCTTGCTGTCAACAAACTCAACAAACCGCTTATTTCTCTACCCAGCTTTTTTTTTCTTAATCATCCTCTTGTCACAAGTCACACATAGTCACAGTTTTTAACAGTGGTTTTGGTTAAATCAGAACTAAGGGATTATATGCCCACCTACACCCTCTTGTTGGTTTTAAATTCTCTCCCTCTCTCTGCAGAGCATCGGTCCATGACCTTGATATTTTTGTCCCTGCCTGGGTGAGTCATTTAATGTCTGTCCTCTGAGATGACAGCCAAGTCAATGCTGAGCTCAGGGAAGGTCTCTGTCCTTGGAGCTGATGTTATACATCGACTAGGGCTCCAGGAAACTCTGCACTCCTGTGGCCTGGTGACTGCTGGGTCTCTTGGGAACTCCAGAACTAGCTGTTTTCCCAGGCAAAACTGGTGAAGTATGGATGGAGACACCGGAGGCTCTCCCGGGCTATGCCTGCAGTAGGAGTGCTCTACCCCACATCACGGAGTCTGTCTGGTACTGTCCATCACGGGCTTGGGAATGGCGGTTGGTGCATAGCATAGAGCTGCAGCGTGTGTTACAGAGATGAGATGTGCGCAGTTTCTCTAGTCACAGAACAAGCACCTCCTCTGCTCTGCAGAAGGGGCATGCAGACAATGGCTATCTTTCTGCTGCTTGTTTGTTCTGATATACAGAAGCGGAGGAAGAACTTAATTATGCAAACTCTACAATACTGACTGGGTGTTAGTGTTTGCTAATTCGTCAACTTCCCTCTGAGATTTTGCAAATCCCACATCCTCAAAGCAGCATAGTATGATGATTAAATGTTTGGGTCCCAGGTTGATTTCCATGCTTGGACATAGGCTATGTACTTTGCCTCAATTTCTTCCACTAAAAATTGGGGTTAATATCACAGCTTCATCTGTGGAATGTGAGGATGAACTGGAGTAGGCTGTCAGTGAGCACTGGGTGTACCTCACACATCATCAGTGAGTGTGTCGCGCATGGGTATGGAGAGAAGGAACCTGTGAGGGCTCCTGGGGGACCACGTGGGTCTCAGGGAAACTCAGCTCTGTGGGTGAGTAAAGAATTAACTCCCTGATTGGATCCAGAGCAGAGCCCTCACAAGACAGGTTCTTTGTGCTAGGACAGTATTCATTTCTAAACGTAATAAATCTGAGTTCCCTTAATTCTAGGTCCACATATGCCATGGTAATTAGAGGCATGGTGAACTATCTCAAGAACCTACTTAGTTGCTAATCACAGTTTCCAAGCCTAAAATCAGGACTCTGTGACTAGCCTTTATTACAAAGCCCAACCCAGTAGGTCTTCACATTAGAAAGCGTGCTACTTGTAGCAGGCCACTGTGTTCTCAAGATGGAAACCTCAAGTTTAGCATCAGAAGATTCTGCATGGGGCTGTAGAAATGGCTCAGTGGGTAAGAACACTTGAGGTGCAGGCATGAGGGCCTGAATTTGAATCACCAGAACCCAGCTAAAAAACTAGGCAGACTTGTAACTGCAGCACGGGGGTCAAAGACTCCTGGGTCCTGAAAGCTTGCTGGCAGCTAGCCTCGCCCAAACAGCAAGCTTCCAGTTTGGTGAGCAAACCTCCCCCAAGGAAATAGGCAGAGCTATAGAAGACATTGATCCTTCTCTGGCCTCTGCAGATGTATGCATGGGCATGCACACTGCATATTCTGATGTAGCACACATATGTTACACACAAAAGAATTCAGCATTAGAGTACTACCTTATACTTTAGAATGACAAAATAAGGTTGAAAATACTCAGTGTCTTCTTGCACACTACCTTGTCAACCAGCTTTTCTGTGTCTTTACAATCCACGTTCCTGTGGCCCCAGGTGTCTGATTGTTAGAAAGCCAGAATCTTTTTGTTCTTACTCATTTAGTCTTAATTTGGGACATGTTCTCTTTATAACAAAACTTCCATTTATTCATCTTGATGCATCTCTAGGACTCTATCTTGGACAGACGGTAAGAGCACCTGGGAACTTCCATCCCTAGTTGCCTGTCTCAGCCGCTGTATTTTCTTCCTGTGACAGAAATTTCTCATTTATTCATATGACTAATTAGATAACACTCTATGAAAAAGATTCACCTTGTCTTTTTCATTTCTTCCTTGGCTTCTGAGTTGTCTCCATGTTATGGTCCCACTAAAGCCTGAAACTGGGCATGGAATTCCTTTATATTTCCTTGGATTCTTTCCTTGGGCAGTATTTTTATTCTTTTGGCATTTTTCTTTCATTTCTTTTTTGCTTTCCTTGTTTTTTCTTTTATTTATTCTTTTGTAATATTTCTTTCATTGTCTTTATTTTCATTGTCTGAGACTAATTCTAGAGCTTAATTCTAGAGCACAGCAGCAGCCGGTAGCTTTTTGAAAATGGTGTTTTATAACTGTTGGACTTACCTTATTTTTTTTTTGTTAGACCATTAGCTCGTTGGTATGTAGGGCACTTTAAGTATCATGGCCTCAGTAACCAGCTCAAAGGAGGTCACGTGTGACAGATGATAATCAGAGTGGGTGGAGTTTTCACCAGAGAGGCTCCCTGAAGCATTGACTACACGTTTGACTTAGCACGCCTTAGGTACTCCAGGCCTCAGGGATGGAAAAATGGGCAAAAGGGCGTGGCTGCTGTGCTCTTAGCGTTTGATCCTTGAGAAGGAGTATTTTAAGTGGACATGTAAAGAAATAAATCATACTTCTAACAGTAATTGCAATGCAAAATCTGCATTTGGCAGAAGTAGGTAACCACGGGGAGGGGGGAAGTAGGAGGCCCAAAGAGAGTTTCGGGGGCATGGATGCTGGAGGTGAACTTGAAGGATAAATGGAATTACACCCCAGGACTGAGTGTCTTCTTGGCATTGGGGACAAAAAGCTCCTTGTGGCAGGAGAGGGAAGCCCCTTTAGGAGTAAGAAGGAAATTGGTATGTCTGTGACAGGAAAGGAGATTGCTCTCGCCCAGTGGTTCTCAACCTTCCTAACGCTATGGCCCCATAATACAGTTCCTCATGTGGGGATCTCAACCATAAAATTACTTTTGTTGCTACTTCATAACTGTCATTTAGCTACTGTTATGAATCATGTAAATATTTTTTGGAAATAGAGGTTTGTCAAAGGGGCCACAACCCACAGGTAAAGAACCACTGCTCTATAGTGTTTAGTCTGGATTTGAGTGGGAAATACCCTCCAAGTTTGCAGTTTTACTCTGGAAATTTCCTGGTCCTACTGTAAAAACTGGTTTTAATATTGAAAAAAATCCTCTAAAGTTGCAGGACTATTTATTTTTATTTTTATTTATGTTTTTATTCATATTGGAAACAATAGTCCATCTACTGAAAATGTGGAATTGCTGTGTTATTAGAGTGCTCCCGTTAGGGGATAAAACTCACACCTGCAACCGTCAATAAAAGACATTCCATGTTCAAGGTAGCTTCTCAACCAAGCAAGGCAAATGTAAATATTGTGATTGACCCTAAAGTTGGCTAATTCCCCATGGAGTCTACATATCACATATCAAGGAAGTCAGATTACTTAAATATTGATTATTCTCTGATCTCTGTGTTCTAGTAGTTTCTTTAATGAGATACCAACTTTCCAAATGTCAGGGCAGATTACAGCTGTTTATGGCAGAAAGGACTCTGTGCCTGACTCTCCAGCATGTAGCTGCTGATGGGTGGTTTCGAACAGATCTAGTCAATACAAATATGCATGGTTCATGGGTGCGTTATGCCCACCCCACAGTTCAACGACTGTTTGAGTTTTCTAAAGAACTTTCATGTTTCTTATGTAGTATTGGAAGTCTAGTTTTCGAACCAAAAGGGCTTGAAATGTCATTTGACTTAGAAGTAATTTGAATGGAAGGCATGTGTGTCACAGAGCATAAGATAGTAGTGTTGGATAGCAGTCACGAAGTTAGCTCAGCACTGGATCAGTTTGTTGGCTTGTGACTAGCATTAGGAAGAACAGACAAATAAAATAGAGTGGTGCAGAACACAGTAAGAATAATTGTTTATTTTTATTTACGTGCGTGTACCTGCATGTAAACAATGTGCAAGCTATGCCTGCAGAGACCAGAAAAGGGCACTGGATCCCCTGAAACTGGAGTTACAGGTGGTTGTTAGCCACTGCATGTAGATGCTAGGAATTGAACCCAGGTCCTCTGCTAGAACAGCAAGTCCTCTTTTAACCATTGAGCCATCTTTCTAGCCCCTAGAATGATGCAGCTGGAGCAAACATTTGTTTCAAGAGCATTTAGGGTTACAGAAATAAAGCACCATGGTAGATTATGTAAGCAATGTTGTTTTTACAGAAGGCTCAACCAGCTGTGCTGAAACTACAGTTCAGCCACCTGATAACCAAGCTTTGAGCAAGTCACCCACACCCCCCAGAACGATAGCCCTTTCATTTCTAAAATGAGGCTGATCCAAATAAGGGACTCCTCCTTAAACATTAATTAGCAGCAAGCAGGAGGAAGGTTCCCAGGACACTTCAGTACATACACATATTTTTAGAAATGAACACAGGTTCACACACAAACAGAAGGGGAGGACCATGAACAAGTAGAAGGCAGGCTTGATGGCCTTAATTCTATACATGATGAAGTGGAAAGCTGGTGGGAGCCAGTGGCCATTTTATCACCTTCATGCAACTGTGAGGTTCAACTTAGGGGAAAAGCAATTGATGTTTGTAAACTGGGAGGTGTTTGTGGCCCCCTCTCCTGTTCGTACACGGTTTTCACCAATAAAGGGATGTCGTCAACATTATGCATCTAGCTTATGGGTAAAGAGAAATGTTATTTTCTGGTTGTGATTTGTGTATAGTTTAAATAATTCTTTTACTGTAGTTTTTGTTTGTTTGGTTATTTTTTTTTTCTGCTCCTTGTGGGCACATCCTTGCCTTTTAGGAAAAAAAAAAAATCAAAATTCAACAGGTCTTCCTAATCTTCCTAATCAGGATACAGTCACCTGGCTATTGTTGAAATCAAAATTTGCTTGTTTATGGAAAACAAAACAAAAGAAATAAACAAAATCCTTCACTGATTGTGAAAGTCGATGAAACTGGCACATGCCTCCTACACTGTGTTCAGAGAGTTGGGCTTTCTGTCCGTTCAGCCTGCCTACAGTGAAGAACCTCAGGGTGAGATGAGAACTGGGCTGTCCATGGAAATGGTGTTTTCACAGCTGTCCTGAGCCAGACATTGAATCGGAATATTGCTTCAGGTAATAGTTTTTACAAAGAAAGAGTAGCATTTAGTTTCAAGGGAGAATGTTTCAGAATAAAGGGAATTTGTTTGCACTCGGCTCCTCTTTCAGCGCGGGGGCTAAAAATCGCCAGGTGACTGGGAGCATCCACAACTCTTCGGGTGCCTTGAGCCCTTTCATCTGACCTCTGTCCTGCGCAGCTTTCAACTCAAAACATAGACCTTGCCGTATCAGTTCTTTTTATGGTGCAAAGGGCGAGACGCCATCATCTACGCTGAGGAAAAGTACTCTAGACACTCTCGTTTGGGCTCTGTTAAGATTTCAAATCCCAAAAGGGTCTGTGTTTGGCACACAGCCTCTTTCCCCAGAGAGAGGCCTGTTTTCCAGGCAGTTGTTAGAGCAGCTCAACACCCGACTTTGGGAGGAGTCTGGAGGTGAGAGGAATCGCCTTTGAGAGGTTTGGCTTAAAGCTCTTTTCTCCTGTCACACAGAACCATGTCTGCATTGTCTACCGGTCATCCTTTAAGTTCCTGCTAGGGCAGGTAAGGCCTTTTGTTTGGGTTTTAAAACATACACCTTTCCCAACTCGTGCTGTTACAGGCTCTGGGAGTCTGGCTGCCTCATTTAATTTGTGGTGTCAGGAGAAACAGTCCCTTGTGCACATGTGGACGGCAGACTATTATTTACCAGTGACTGGCTCAGCGCCTAATCTTCAGGTGTCTTTAAAAACTATTTTGTAAGGGAGGATTTTCCTTGTTCAGTCTCATGAAAAAAAAAAA